>JAZBGX010002068.1:0-14663 GCA_037414775.1 Zonitis immaculata | reverse complement strand
TGAATATTGTGCAATTTCATACCGAAAAACGTTCTTTTAAATATTCACCCTTAAAATTTTATTTGCAATTTACTCGAAACTTTGTTTATGTTCCATATACAAATTTTTGGAGTACTGTATTTAAAAAAATGTTATCCTCCGTTATTTTGAATAAAAAATAGGGGTTACATTTAAAAAAAAATGGTACCTTCTTCTGCCTGTTCAAGGTACACCCCTGTACATAGAATTAAATTATAAGGATGGCAAATTTAAAATACTTCTTTACTTGTTCGAGCGTTAAATTGTTTTGAAAGAAAACGTATTTTGTAGGATATTTATGTTTTTCTATACTTTTGACACACACTGTATGTAATGTGTACAGTATGCACATGGTGTACATGCTATGTATTTAAACTTGCAAATGTTTGATAGAATTTCTTCTAATAATTCAATTTTGCGATTTTTTCATTTTCAGTGAAAAACTCATTATTGTGAAATTTTGGTCCACATTTTGGTCTTTTACTATATAGAGTTTCAACTGTACTAGAATGTTTTGGGAATTTGAACAAATTTTTGGAAAATTAATTTTCGATTTCAGTAAATTAAAAAAAAAGTTGAATAGACTTACAACCGACTGGTTTCCGATTGAAACATCATTAACACTAATTAGACGATAGATAATTTATGAACCTATTAATTTCGAAAAAAAAAGACATCTCCACTCCAATATCAGACATAATTGATGATAATTTTATGCATGCGTTTTGATCAAAGAAAAATTACACTTTGTTGTAACTCCCTCTCTAATCATAATAATTATTAGCGAATTTCCTGTTTCTCGCCTACGTATTGTTTTATATTTTTTTCAAAATTCGTTGTAAAGTACCTATGTAATTTTTTCGATTTGTATAATCATCAATTTCGATGGTTAAAGTATATTGTTGATACGATCGGAACAAATCACGTTTTTTTTTTTACTGTTTTGTTTTATTCTTTTTTTTTCTTTCGAGTTATTGTAAAATTACATTAACACCTCGACGAAGGTCACCGGGTTACCATCAAGATACTTTTGTTATTACTGTAATTACATTCAAGCAATCGGAAGCAATTTTGGGTGAAGAATAATCGACGCGAAAGCTATGGGATGGGCGGTTAATTTTTCTTTATTATAAATGAGATCTGTGCCCCAAACTACAAACAACACAACAATATAATAAAGATAAGGAATATTTTACGAAAATAAAAAAAGGTCGTAATAATATATAAATTTTTTTCGTTTTGTCTCGCAATATTGCAGTTCTTGTATAGAGAAAGTATTGGTGTCGATACACGATTCAAATCTACGGCCCATTAATCCCCAACAATTTACAATCAATTTAATTACAATAATCTTGAATTTATTTGAAAATTAATTTACACAAACTGTCTCTCTATTTCCTGTTTGTTAATCTCTTGAAAGAATGGGGCTAATATTTCGATAAAAAATTACCAACTTCATCAATTAGAATGATTGTTTCTATAATTTTGCAATATCGAAATTAATGATCGAACATTATCATGACAAACATAGAGTCGGCAAGTAGTTAACAAAAGAATAAAGTAGATACCTAACTTGATGCTATTACGCTCATCTCTATAAGGTATAAATGTTCCATTAGATTTCTACCACAGTAATTTTATTTAGAATGCTCAGAAAACTATATAAATACAACGTTATTTAATATAAAAATATATCGTTATATCGCATATTCGCACGGTTTTTCTTCATGTATAATCAAAACAATTATTACCGGTTACATGGGCTGATCCAGGAGTAAAGTAAGAGTGAATAATAATCGGAATTTCCTAGTCTTCACAAAAATCTAAAATATATAGGGTAGCGAACTTAAAGATATTTTGGAACTATCAGAAAGTCTATAATATAGTTTGAGTTGATCAAAGAGTGGCTATCAGACATTTAGCTGTGGTCATAGAAATCTCATGCTCGCAGTTTCAAGAGGATCTCTATTGCACATGAACAACGTGCGCCTACACGTTGGGTTAACCGCCGAACAAAAGAAGAAGCAAGTTGATATTTTGAGAGCAAATCTTCTGTTATAGCACCGGGGTAAATATAATAAAATATAGTTTTAACAGTTAATAACTATTTATTAATAACTAATAATCTGACGATACGTCTTGCATCGTTCAATGCAGTCTTGATATTATTTATAATTATAATATTAATTCGAATGATGAACCACATAAATATTGCAACTAAGCAGTATTGGTTCATTCCTTGGAATTTGGAACATTTTAATATATTACATTCACAACAATAACACCTCTGCATTAATGATTGGTAATTGTTATTATGACCTCATTAATTGATCTATTACACCCACATTACCAGGCTGATCCTGACAGATTTTCGATTCGATTTGTAGCAATGGATCGATTATTTCGATCCTGAAGCTGAACAAAAATCGATGACGAGAAAATAACCGTCCTCACCGACACCGGAGAAAAGCAGCAAACGCAAATAGTTATGGTGGATTACCTATTATAGATTCTTACTATGCTGACCAAATAAAAAGTTTGAGGGAGACCATCAGGGATAAAAGGTAAAAGCAGGCTGCGAGCTTACGTGCTGTCTCACCATGACAAGGCACTTGCCCACGAAGACGGCTTCTATCTTTTTCTCTGACTCAAGGAGCAGCTCAGGGGCGTGACATTTGAGGACAATAGCGAAGTGATGACCGCTGTAAAAGCATTTTGGGGGAGTAAAGATAAACATTGCTTTCAAAATGAATTCGCTATATTTTATCTAATAACTATTGTGTTTTATATAGATTATCATTACTTTTAGATCATCCCTCGTAGAATATCACGTAGCAATGCTCGAACATAATATAATTCAAATCCATTACATTTTAATTATTACCATTTACCATGCTACTTTGATCAGATGATAACTATAAGTGAACATGCAATACTCAAATTACCTGTTCTATTTATTTATTCTCAAATAAACGATAAAAACAAAATAATAATTGCAAAACATAAAATTAATGAACTTATTCCTTATAATAGAAACGATGAATCTAATTTTTACAATTCCAAATTCACTTTGACATGAAACTAATTGAGAAAAAATCTAATCAAGTTTCATTAATAAAAATTATATCCCTATTTTTTTTTTCGACTGTATATTCATATATTGGGCAGGATAAATTTTAGTTAATTAATCAACACAACAAAAAAATTTTGATTAAGGAAAACAAGGCGGCTCCAAATTCTTACAATATTATCGTTGATAGATTGCGATCTATTTTTTTTTAATTATTCATCTAAATTAGCAATTGATGATTGAATGATAAATGAATATCGTGAAGGTCGTTTTGAATAGTTCTCGACAGGAGAGTTGGGAAAATTATTTAAAAAAAAAATACTAATCAAATAGAAAGAGCATCTCATCGTTTTGTGTAGGCGGACCGGTCGATCTTTTTCTCTTTTCCTGATCACCTACACTCTCCCATCGCAATAATACTTTGCGTCTAAAATAATAATAATTTGTAGGTATGGTTTACTCTATGGCGCCAATAGTTTAAACCAAACACGTGTATATATTTTCTTTTTTGAAATAATTTATTGAAATTGTTCATTATTGTTATCTGTATTTATTGTAAATAGATTTTCTTTGGTATTTTGCTTTATTTATTTTATTAATAGATTTGAGACGTTTTAAACGGGGTTTCACGTGTCAATTAACAGCTTTTTCGTTAAATTATATTTGTTTGTTTTGTTATCTCAACGATGATCATCGATTTTTTTTTTTTAGTTCAAGTCGATCTTGATTTACATAATCGATCATAAGATAAGAATCATTCGGTTTCGATTCTAATTGGAAAAACTGTCAATAATAATGATTTTTATTTTTTGTTCGATTCCATACAATTAACATTTTATGCAAATTTGTCAAATCGATATTGATAAAAAAGAAGGAGTCGATTAAGTTATCAGAAATATATACATATATAGATAATATAATCAATAATAATTACTATCAATTTTTCACAATTATTGCGAAATGTTAATAATGTTAATAGACCTCCCTTGTTGTCTATAAATATTCATGTTATCAAGTAATAACTAATGTTATCAATACAACATGGAGATTTGATACGATTTATTATTATTGTTTGAATTGATGAATTTAAAACAACACTGTAGACTTGATAGAAGATTAACACCTAATAATTTGATAATATTGACATTTTGATTTAAATTAACTAAAAAGCTGTCTCTTATAATCCTAGTTATCAATACTTAATAATAATAATAATAATAATAATAATAATAATAATGTCGTTTACAATAATACACTACGATTATCCTGTGCGTTGACCACCCGTTGCGTTCAGGAAAAACTCTCCAGATTCCAAACCGTGTGAGGTCCTTTAACTTAATAATAATAATAAGGTGTAAACCCAACTATAGTCGTATATACATATTATACTCTCAATCTTGTACAGAGGTGCCTTAATTGCGACTTGTGTGCTTGTCCGAACGTGTTGTTAGTAGTAACTAACTTGAATACAGTCGCATACTAATGGATCATTTACCGCACAAGACCCAATGCGGTAATACCTTTAGCTATCCATTCGAATAGAAAGGAAGAAAGAGAGAGAGATTTCATTTGACTTCAATTAGGATAATTTAGATTGATTTGTTTCGTGTTAAAGAATCGGGATCTATATACATTTATACACAATAGAAAAATGTTTTTGTTCTTTGTTTTTTATAATTTGATTTGCATTAACAACGGAACCATAATTGATCAGTTTCAAGTTGATTTATAAAATCGAAAATCGATTCTCTTCTTCGCTTCAACTATAGTAGATGATAATAATAACGGTGACGAGCAAAGACATCAGTATTTGTGACAAGGTGAATGAGCGAATCGACAATTTATTGGAATTGAAATCGGTACGAGGATACCATCATCCATAAATTGTTTGCTATATCATAACAAAAAAATATTCCATATAATTTAGGATGAGACGAAGAAACTTCCGGACAAGTCGTTCAAGTTTCTCTTTTATTTATTTATTTTTTCCTGGAAAATATTATTAGTTATAAATTCTTTTAGTATCAGATTTCTTACAAGGTACGATTAAGTCGAATTTTATGGCATCAATAAAATTAAATTGAAATTATTATAGATGATTATGTAAATATGGTCCCAATTTTTGTTTAAGTTATCTCTTTTACAACAACAACACAATAAAAATACAATAATAATCAATTATAATACGTTATATTGTGAATTTCTTTTCACCAACTGTAATCTCGATATTACCACAAATGGTTGTAGATTTATATTTGAATAATATACAGATTTGATTTCTTTTTTTTTAAATAATATATGAATCATTTTATGTTATATAAAGCAATTTTCAAAAATTTGACTATTATCAATAAATTATACCAATGACAAAACACATAAAACAAATACAAATTTATAGTCGGATGATGCCGCAACAGGGGGCTTTCCAAAAACTTTTACAATTGACAATCAAGAAGAAGAAGAGAGCCACACGCTAAACCCGAAATTTAAAATGATATATGTTTACTATATACAGAACAAATATCAACGAATAACAACAATTTCCATCACATACATACAGTTGTACCTCCCATAACGGACACCTCCCATCACCGGATACTTTTTGATTTCCCAAGCTGGTTATACAAAACCTCTATTGAGCGACCCCTCTACTGAACGGCTCTGCCAGAAGCTTTCCTGGTCTTGTAAGTACTCTGGTTCTAGTTGAGTAAAAAAAATGCACTCGAAGATCTAAAGTTTGGGAAATCGTTTTAACGTCAAAATGTTCTCTAAATATCACACTTTAGATTGTTGAGTCCGTGTTTTTGCACCCCCACTAGAGCCAGAGTTACAAGAACAGGAAAGCCTATTATTTCCTCAGGAAATTTGCCTCCCATAGCTGCGAATAAATTGGAATAATTAACTTGACAGGAAAAATTTCTCTCATTGTCAGTGCGAAGCCTTGCAGTACAGCTCAAAATCAATGAAACGAAAGCTGTCGATATTTTGAAAAACAAAGTGCAGTTAAAATACATACCTATATAACCAATGACAATGCACAACAAAAAAAGAATAAGTTCTTTACAACCAAAGGTACGTATAATTTTCAACAGATTAAAGTTTTCCTCATCCTTTCATTATAAAATTACGTAATTTTCGTAAAAGTTGCAATAGACAATGTAGTATAAGTGATTTTAGAAAACATTCACGTTTCCTGGCGAATAATTAAAAAAAAGCTTTACAAGTTGCACGAAAGCTTGGTTAGAGAAATTTTGTTAATGGCACAGTTTTACTTCGAATTCCATTACTGGAGATAATCATACCCAGCCTCAAAGTTATGCACTATAATTAATAACAGGACTCTCCAATCACGCTAAAAAATGAAAAATGTGTTGAAGGTAAAACTTCAATGGAAATGTTATCTTGTGCTAACGTGGCTGAAGAAAAAGAAAAACTAGTTGTTATTGGGAAGTATAAACTTTCTCGATGTCGGTCACATATAGTCAGAATTCGGAGTTAGAATTCCGTTTAGGAATATCGCTCCGGGATTCCGAATGCATCAAATCCATGAAAAATGAAGAATTTGTCACACACGTACTTGTTTTTGTTCAAATTTTTTTTTGATCTGAAATTTCGAATGCTAGCCTATGTATTCGGAATTTCTCGCGGAAAAAACCGTTGCAAATAAATGCAAGTATTCTATATTTTATATCCATCGAATCACGCACATTTGTTAAATTTCCTATGGAGTCCTCTCAGTGTAGATTGCACGGTCGAAGCGAAGAGAGATCCCACTTTAATGCAATAGCAAATTTTTCTTCGGTGTTGATATGGCTGATTTCATAGATGTATCCTTCTTCTGAGGTTTTTCCCTTAGTTTGTTATAAATAATTCGTCGAAAAAGTTTATAGACATCCGATAATATTCCACAAAACTTCTCTGCATTGGCTCGTGATTCGTTGCTTTTTATATAAAATTGAATATCTTGCGTTCTTCAGGAGTCCTGGGGATCCATCCAGTAATGACGATATATGTTCTTCTTCTTATCAAGATATACATAGCAATAATAATGCAATCGCAATCAGTACATTTTCGTCTGCACTCAATGACTAGTGTTTGTCAACTGAACTTTGTTATTCCGAATCTGGAATCGATAGCCTCTGAAATGGAATTTCGACTTTAAATTCCAAATGTATGTGATCGGTAGATCAAACTTAGGGAAATTGCTTGTTGATTGGCGTTCTTATAAAAAAGCATGGATAACAAAAAAGAAATAATGATTGAGAGTGACTACAAAAATTTGATAGAGAAAAATAACACAATAGATGGAAATGTGATAATCTTGTTCTAAGTGTCGGTCAAGAAAGGTTTCACTGCATTATAAAAAATTGAAAAAAATCCCAATAATTGAAAATACACACATCATTGTTCTTCAATGTATAGACTTTTAATTGAGTTTGAATTAGTTTTTATTGAACACCCACCTAGATTTTGATTATTCTTCGACTTTAATTATAGTAAAAAACAACTCAGAATTTCACTGTAGCTACAATTTTTTTCTTTTTGTTCATTTATCATAAAAAAAAATTGGAATAAATTGAAAAATATGAAGAAAAATCGCAAATTCTTGGAGCAAAATTTATAAATTTTTAATATACGCAATGTCCCAAATAAGACTGTAGATTTCCCAGGTTTAGCGTAGGGCTTGAGTATCCAAAGCACGACATCTAAGAACTATTTTAAGTTGAAACGATTCGTGTAGCTCTTCGGGAAATATGGAAAATTGATAATATTATATTGATATGTTAATAATTTTTTTTACATTTCCAACAATTATCGAGCTTTTTGATGTCACATGGCATAGACATTGAAAAATATTGTTTTTGTTTGAAAATTTTCCACTTTTTGATTTTTTTATTTGTTTTTCGGGAAATAACAGTTGTTATGTATAATGTTGAGTTTGTAGTGAAAAATAAATTGCATTGATTATATTTTTCTTCTATTCCAATAATGAAACAAGCCGGCGCATCGAAACAATACTTACAATTAGGTATTGTTCTTTTATCTTAAATAAAAATTCAAAGTACCTACATCTAATTCTGTGCTCGCACGATAGATTGGTTCCTGGAGAATTCGTGCAAGAAAACACATTGCATTTTTGGAAATATCGAAGATTGGTTCCAATCCTAAGAAATCAACAAAAATAATACAAAGATTTTGAAACTACAACTTACCATTAATTATAAATTTCCAGGCAAAATTAATAGATGTCTATCACGAACAAATTTTATTTCAATTTTTATAAAACTTTAAATTGATCAAAAAAATACTTTTCTCTTAGAAAAACAAACTCAAATTGTAGACAGAACGAAAAAATTCCATATTAAAATCAGGACCACCCCAAGATATTCGGCGCCCGTGGGCTACTTAAAATGATGCGCTCCTGTTTAGATGCAGTAATGTCTGCAATAATAACAAAAAAGTAAATATCAATAGAAGTTGCCACCCACAAAAAGCTTGCGCCTGTATGGTCCAACCCATTTAGCCCTGTGGCTAGAGTAGCCCTGATTGAAGTTATAAAATTTGGGAAATTTTCTCATACAGAAATTGTATTAATATATTACTCAAGTCCAATATCAAAAATAGAGAAATAAGTGAATAGACATGGAGCAAAATTCTCTTCTCAGAATTTGAGTGATTCGTGTTAGATCAAAAAAGGTCGTGTAAAACTAGAATAAGGTGTATTAATTTTTCTATTTTTCTGACAGTTCGGGTCAAGGTTATTGTTTTACTACAATTACTACAGCTCAACTTTATTCATAACAGCTGATATTTTCCGACAAAAAAATTAATAATAATAATAAATTTGTTTTATTAAATACGTGAATTTTCCGTATTTCCCGAAAATCTAAAAAATGGTTTCAACGCTTAAATAGTCCTTAGATGTCGTACTTTAAATCCTTGAGGGCTTTTTTTATTTCCTCAACCACAATACCACAAATCAGGGAAATCATGCAATCTTATGTAGGACTCACCGTACATCTGTATAAATACTGAGCCTTTCGGCCCTAAACATAAATCAACAATAATTTATTATTAAGTTATTAGAATTTAGCGAATATAATCTATACCTACAGATTTTATTATAAAAAACGCCCCAGGCCATAACTCTGGTTATTTATAAAAATATGGCAATAGTTCTAGTTAAATTGTTGATTATCGTCTATTTATCAAGATATATACTCAATAAATGCTACTTACGGTTTCATCGGAAATTACATCAACTTTAGTTTTTTAAATAGAGCATTCTGTATATTTTATTTTCGGATAACTTGTTACACTTATTGTCTTTAAAAAAGCTATGAAGTATCATATGCCTAAAATCAATAGTTATTGAGTTATTTGTCAATTGATTATGAGCAATGTCAATGGTGAATTGAGAGAAAGAGCAGAATATAGCAAGGTATCCGAAAATAATAATATATACAGGTGCTGCATTTGAAAAGCTAAAGATGATGTCATTTCCGGTGAAAATGGAATTATAGCATCGATTGAGCATTTACCTTGAAAAATATATGATTATCAACAGTTCAACTTATTTGTTTCAAGAAGTATTGCTATATCTTTAGAAATACCGGAGTTATGGCTTGCGGTCGTTTTTTATAATACAGCCTGTATATAGGCTCGTCGTTTCTCTAACAATATCTAATTGCATTTAAAATTGAAATATATTTTTCTAAAAAAAATTACAATTATTATTTTAAATTTAAATTGCTATCGGCTCATTATTATTAGTATTGATAATAATAAATAATAACAAAAACGAGCGACGTTTTACTATAAAGAAATTAGAAGTCAAGTGCCGTGAGAACGATATTTTTAAATTGAAATTGAAAATCTTTCGAAAATAATCTGCGGTCATTTCATCTTGTTTATTTATTAAATTTCCATTTAACTTGATTTGAAAATAATAGTTATTAGTTATTAGAAATACAAAAAAGGCGACGATAGAGAATCTTTAAAAAATAATTTAATGAAACATAATTTTTTTTGTATAAAAATTAATTTATGATCAAAAACGTGGAAACTATAATTAGATTATTCATTTATTAACGATTAAAAAAAAAAGAACAAACGCGACTTAATTAAAATTTAACAGAAATATCATAATAAATTGTCCTCCACCATAAATTAAAAACAACGAAATTACACACGCTTCCAGTTTTAATATCAATTATTCCATTTATTATTATTATTATTATTATTATTTCGAATTTATAGAAATTTCAGGAAAATATACCGGATAATAAGATTCAAATCATTGTTGTTGATGTTGAGCTTTAATTGCAAACAACAACTTGCCCAATTAAAAAAACAAGTACTAATTTGCAGTTTCAAAAAAATTTAAAAAAAAAACAAATTAAAATAAAATCAACGGACACGTCTCTAGCTAATGAGATTCCTAATTAAAGTTCTTCAATGTCCTCTATATACATACATACGAATTTCTCTCCAACAACTTATCAGATTAACCAATTTATTGATGTACAAATTATCACAGCAACAACAAAATCGTAATTCTTGTTTTATTGTGTTATTTCTAATATGTGACGAAATATTCAACTTACGGTTATAAGTTGATGGTAACAAGGCAAATTGCACAAAATTATTCGCCTTATAGGGTATAAGAAGTTTACCTATAGTGGCAATTTTTTTTTTGCTTTGTTTATTCATCAATTTGTGCCGCTTTCCGAAATGTGAAAAATTCAATTATGAGAGTGTGTGTGCAGAATAGAAAGTGTTGTTTATATTTTATTCTGTTGTTGTTTTCGTCGAAATTTCACAATTTTTCCTGCAATATACCAAAAAAAAAATAAATAAATAATTATTATTATGATTGTTACAAATATAAAACGCTTTCACTTCGATTTTTATTGGGTTATCAATCTTCTTATAATCTTTAGGATCGGTTGATTGTTATTCGAGACATGTTCTCAAAATATGTGTGCAATTGTTTAATATTATTATTATTATTGTTATCATTATTATTAGTATTAGATATGGGTGATTCTACACAAATTATTATTCAATAGTCATCGCTATAGTGAATTCAAATTTGCTATTTATAACCATAATTATTGAAATTTTCTTTGTTATTTATGGAATACAGCTTGAATTATAGAAGTATATGTATAGTGAATCATTGTAAAATTGTTTAAGTTAACGATATAAAGCGCTAGGAATATTTATAAAATAAAAAATAAAAAATTATTAATTTTCTCGATTATTCTCTATAGGTATATACCATATATATTGGATGTAGCAGCATCAAAACGATTACCGTAAACCCAGCAGTAGCAACATTCCACTATTAAGATAATCGCAGTTATACACCGATATTTATCAGCATGATAAGCAAACTGATATCTGCCCATCCCAGTTACTGTTTTTTAATTAATTGCCGATGATCGATGATTTCGTCATACAGGTATATAAAACGACATCAATAAATCTATTTAGAAAATAAATATCGATACAACGCCCTATATATGTTAAGAATTGCAAAGAAAATTTCGAAAAATAATAAAACTAATCGTATTTTAAATTATAAGGACGGTTATTGTGATAAATTAGAAGAAGATAAAAGAATCGATTTTATTATTTTATATTTCAAACTGTAAATGTCGAAATTTGAATGAAAACAAATTATAAATTAATATGGGGAAGAGGCACAAGTGTGCTAAGTAATTTTCTAAGGCAATTAAAAATCAATTGCTCAACTTCTCTATACATAAAAGTCATTCAACAAGAAAATTTATAGGAGCGATATAAAAGCAATGTGTAGTTTTATTATATTTTGTAATTGAAAATAAGCATACCTACTTTTAATTTCGCACCTCCTGTTTTCATCATATATTACATATTTTTGTTTATTTTATTTTTTTTCTTTAGTCGCATATATCAAATAAAAATGCAGAAGATGAGCATTTTTAATTTCACACCCCCTGTTTTGAGTATATGAACCTCATATTTTTGCAATTTTTTTTATCTTATATTTAGTCGGTAAATAAAAATCCCAAGGTTCGCAATAATGGCATTGACTAATAGTCGACGATCGTGAACATAACTCGTACCGTGTTGATTTTATTTTACAACAAGCACTCGGTGGCTTATGAAATATGATAAATTATTATATACAGAGAGAGCAAGAAAGAGAGAGAGCGAGAGAAAGTTATTTTGAGGGGCACTTTTCAAAAATAATTTTCAATTTCGCCCAGAGAAAATTGACGATTTCCCAAAAAGGGCTATCGAAAGTCTATCGAGATCTGAATAGGTTTTGAAATTTCTGCTACATAAAAATTTCACCAAAAAATTCACCAAACTCTAAATCATCCGATTTGGAATCATGTTCTTTCTTTTTGAGAGTTGACCCCGCAATATGAACGGTTTTTAAATAAAATACCGGGTGTTCCATTAAACCTGACAAAGCCCAATATTTCCAGAAGTATTACTGCCAATTTTTAAATTTTAATTTTGAGATTGTCACTCGGGCATTGGGGGCATGATATAATTGGATACATCCCATCCTGAAGAAATTTTCTAATAGTCTTTTTGGGGTAAAGCTTTTCTCGATAGATAGAATCTTTTTTCTAAAGCCTCCTTCACAAATCACGGCCAATTAGATTTAAGAAATATACACTGATACTGATGGCCCAATCATTAGAATAAAATATTAAAATTTCTTGAATGGTAAATTGTTCTTAACAAACATCACTTTCGAAAATCAAAGATTCAGCAAGATACTTGACCTGCTCTTTGGATCTGAGCTAGTAGAAGAAGTTTCCATCGTTAATACCGCAATTTAATGGAAAGGGCGTGATAGATATATTGGGCAGCATGATCTCCTTGATTCCACTCCCCTCGATGTCCTCAACAGTACATATAACGCGTAAAAATTCTGTAATGACTCGTTCTCTTCGACGCCTCTATTTCACTTGCGAGAAATCCGAATATGCGCTGGTGCCGATATAAGTACAATCGCATAGACAAACACGAAATGATAATAAGTCCGGACAATATACGTTACAACTTGACAACAAGAATTCGGGATGCTCGTACTTCCATTGCTCCTGGATTTTAGTGTTTTCTCAGCGATCATTTCAAACACGCTTAAAAAAATTCATTAATGAAGATGGTGGACACTTTGAATAGTTGCTTCATCAATAATTTGAAGGATTATTGTGTACCTACTATCATCATATCACATTCGATGTCCAAGATACAGTCTCACAAATAAAGTTCCAAAATTTGCAGTATACTTTTGTAAGGTTAAATGGACCACCTAGTATAATCTGATGGCTGTTTCTAGTTTGATAGTGCATGTTTTGGTCGCACATAAATTAGCCATTTCCACATGCCCGATAGCTAAGGTCTAAACATCGATTACACTAGTCTATAATACATAAAAAACATTGACATAATAGAATGTTCCACATTGCCAGCTTTATCAACACACAATCCATAATTCAACAGTTTTAGATGGTGGATATATTTATACATATAATATACAATATGTGTATACATACATGTATTTTATATAAATTCGAATCATTCCCACGACACATTATATTATATTGATCATTCTATTCAAGCGTTTATAACCTTCTTTAATTGGGCCAATTATTATTGTTAATTAAGGAAAGCTTAATTTTGATGTGCGTACGATATGATATTCATATAATAAAAACATATATACACGTTGCCCATTTTCACGCTGATCAATAATTCGAAAAAAAATTCAACCTGTTATTTTCAGTTTTTCAGTTAAGACGAAAAGACTGAAATTTCGGATTTTCGTTTCTATTTTTGTTAGCAAAAACTAACAAAGCTACCTACACCTTTAAAATTGAAACATTTTTCAGGCATTTTGTTCAAGATATCTAAATATGCTATAAAATTTTCCATAGCACTCTTGATATGAGAGTTACAACATCTGACTTTGGTTTTCCTTATGGGCACAATATTGGATTTTTACATTTTTGAATAGTGTTTTTTTTCTGATTTTAATGATGTATCACATGATATGGTCAATAACTGTAACATCGACGAAATTGTAAAAAATACAATTCTACAGAGAGTGCCTATAGGAAACACTTCTTCTAACGCAATTTTGACTTTATTAGATTGAGAGATCTAAACTTCATATTCTACAAAATTTGAATTAAAATCAATAGAATGGCTCACGATTTTATTTTCAAAGAAGAAATTGATGTGTTTTCCAGAAAACTTGAAAATTTCTTAAAACAGGAATTGGGAAAAAAAAATTTGTATTTTTTTCTAGAAAATACGTTCAAAACTGAGCAATTAAAAAAACTGTTTGGTTAAGGAATTTTTGAGAAAGTTATTATGAGTTTTCAATGAGAAAACGCCATGTTTTTAAAATATTCATAACTGTTTTTTAGTACGGTCGAAAAATCTGAAAAAATTCTGAGAACCACCTTTGGTGGGGTAGAGAACGATAAAAATATTCCAGCTAAATCGAAAGGGGTCGAGCTCAAAAGTGGTCGATCTGACGTGGAATGCCCCATATACTAGG
>JAZBGX010002067.1:0-14677 GCA_037414775.1 Zonitis immaculata | reverse complement strand
CATCAATTTTTATATTAGGTGATTAACCCAACGTCCATATAACTTATATATATATATATATATATATTTTATAACTTTGAATAAGATGAAAGAGAAGTGGAAAAAATCTCCAGAATTCAATTAGACGGATAATCGGTTATCTATTCCCATTAAATTCGAATGCTCAAGTGGAAGTTAAATGTTATATTACTACGATCGTTAACAATCGGAAATTCTACAACGTTCCAAACCAAATCACTTATATAACTATAATATTAGTATTTTTTTTTTTTTTTTTGATTTGTTATCGACGAAAATCGTAAATTCTTCTATGTCACAATTGTTATATTTCAACATGTCAAATATGCGTATGACCTGTGAGACTTGTTCTCCAAATTCCATTTGTTCCGCTTGTCGCTATAGTCATGATAAACTAGGTAGAAATGTAAACGAATATATCTATTTCTATATAAAGTAGTATTCGTAATTCTAAATGTTAGATATTTCAAAATTTATTATATCTACAAAAGTTGATGACAGGTTTCCGCAGTTGTTCAATGACTTAAATATTTTATAATTACAATACATTGATATACTGAAGCTTTGAACAATTGTATGAGAAAAATGGTGGATGCGCTGGGCGTATACACAACATATTAAGTTGATGGTTTATATTAATCACTTTAGTGTGTATGTCCGTTTGGCGCATCTACCAGTTCTGGAAAATCTCGCCTATAACACTCACGGAAAGTCGCCCGTTTCCCGGCGCATCCAACAATTTCCAACGACTATTTTTTTTCTTACAACACATATGTTAATTGCCTCATGATCAAGATCAAGATTATCATAGGATAAGCTAGTTTGGTTTCGATCACGATCTAGGTGAGGATCGACATTTAAAAATAGACGTACAGAAGCATCATTGTAAATGATTTTAATTTGAATTATAATAACGATAGTCTTGAGACATTCAAAATGTTAATAATAATTTTTAATCAGATAAATATTAGAGTTTATTATGTCATGTGGGATTCACCTTTTCTATTTGCAAGATAATGCAAATTTACAACATCGTCCAATTTAATAATGTCAGAAATATTGATTCTATAAATATATACAGCTTGTGTGGTGTATATTTAAATATAATATTGCGTTTAAATAGCGTTTGGTTTATTGTTGTTGTTGTTTTTGTTTTGTTATTAAAGTAACAATTTTTTTTTTTATTAGAGTACTGTTGAATATCGATTAATCAACATTGCTCTATTTCTTGGAGTAATTTAAAGTAATCAGGAAGTATTTTTGTAAAGTTGGACGTGATTTGGTTTGGAAAACTCGACTTTAGCTCTATAGTAAATTATTGTGTTGTCGTATGGAAGTTTTCTAAATCCAGTGTGACAGCAACATTTCGAACAAAGTTCATCAGACAACAGAGCTCTAGTTGTTTCCCAGATAGAGTTGCACACTTTATTACCTGAACTCGCATTAGACTTGACGTCCATATTTTCATCGATTTTTTCCTCTACCAAACTTATGATTTCGTGAAATTTAAAATAATTCGATTATTTTGTTGTTATTGCTTGAATAAAATAGAAGGAAATTGGAGGTATATGGTTGAACAATTCACAAAACCGACGACTATCTAATTCATGTTAGCCACACGTACAAAATTTACGGTTACAAATCTAATCTTCCGTCGATATAATCCAAGAATTAATGTCTTTCCCGATGTTTGGTTAACATTACGTAGTTCGGAGATCAAATCTACCAATAATTCACATTAAATTCAACTTTCATTTTCTGGCACATAAAATAGAACTGTCTTCCATAAATAATTGAATGATTTTATTTATTAGCTATAAAAATCGATCTAATCTTGTTAAAGCAAAGAAGAAAAAAAACCCGTACAAATCTTAATGAATTAAAAAAAGTTATAAATCTAGGAGTGGAACGAACGCTTCCGAAAATTTCAACTGACTCGCTATTTGCTGATGATGTTGAATTTTTCACGCTGTTCTCGTCACAAAAGCAATCCGGATAACAAACTGATGTAATATTAAGACGAGTAATTGCTCGTATTCTTGGAACAAGTTTTACAATTACATAGCGGGATGTTAATGAGAAGACGGCGCCAATTTAATATTCCGCTAGGACGATGGGCGTATTTCCAACGGAAAATCTAATCGTTAAATATTATAATTACTATTGTATATATACATTATACAGTATTCGAAATTTTTTTCGTTTAATTGACGGCAATTAGTAAGTGAATGAAATATTTTGGTAGAATATTCAACTAGTTCTGGTTGGTCTAAGAAATGTTTGCTACAACTTGAAGAATTGTAAAAATACAAACACTACGCCAATTGCAGAGAAACGGGAGTAAATAGAAAAATAATAGGGAAGCTTAGAAGAAGATAAAGATCATGACATCGATAAGGATTACTCGCTATTGTTATCTTGATTGTTGATGGATATATAAGATTGCAAATATGATCACAACAGAAATACGATGTTTTGATTTTGATTATCAACGTCTAATTCGAAAGTAACAATGGAATGTCATTGATTTTGAAAGTTTGATTATATTCAGCTCAATTAAGTGGTATCGGCCCTAATGAAACCTTATTTCAGGATTGTCTGTTTAGATAGTTTGAATTTTTCTCTAAAGTTTATCAAATATTTGGGAATATAGAACAAATTCTAGATGGACATCGTGATAACGACAAATTTAGTTAATCGAAACAATAGTCTAAAATTTGTTGTTCTAATACGAAATAGATTCTATATCTAGTTGAGAATCTAATCATTAAAGGTGATAACAATTACTTAATTGTATGTTAATCATTTAATTAGTAGAAATAATAAACTATATTTATATAGAATTGGATGTGTAAATTTGTGATAGTAATTAACAAAACAATTGTTTGTATTTTGAAATTTTAGACAACTATCAGCGAAATGAAATAGTTTCGATATAAGTCGCTTGACTAGATCCTAGAAACAAAGGTTCAATGGTAGGGAACTCATTTAAAGCAAACTGCGGCTTATTTCAACGTAATCTAGAGAAAAATAAAGAAAGAGAGAGAGAGAATAGCGGACTATATGTGCTCAACTAAAATGAAATTTTATGTAATCTAAGTTGAAGTTGTTCTATAATAAGTATACTTACTTTTATAACAACAGGTGCTGACTATCATAATCTCTTTACAAAATTTATTTGGTCAATTTCCCAACTGAAATTAAATCACTAATCAGTCCAGTATTGTCATGATAATAATGATGACGTTTGATAATGATCACATAATGTAGTTCACGTACCGCCAATTTATTAGAGATAATCAAGCTGATGCATTACTATTGCAACTATATATATATATATATATATATCATTTCTGACTAGAGAATTGCTCGTGTGCATGACAATATTGCAACAATCTATTTGTTAACAAAACTAAAGGCCATCCAAAATACTAGCCATTAAGCTAATGAAAGCTGTGCGAAGCCTTTAGGCAAGCCCGATAATTAGCCAACAAACCGCTATCAAAACCAATGAAATTACTTTAATCTACTTAACCGAAATAATCTCGATGCTTTAGAAATGTTAGTTGGGTCCACGGAAATAATTTAAAACAAAAGACAATTACCATTGGTTTGATAATTTCATAAGGATTTACAACGAGCCGCAACTCACTTTTTATTCTGTCTTTATTTTCTAAATAATTCCGAGCTATATGTATATATATATATATATATATATATAAATAGAATGGATCTCCGGCATTTCCGTAGATCTTATCCATTTGGCTTTTATTTGCCAGAAATTATGTCATTTATTTTATGGACCGACTCGTTTTTATTCGGACTCAATGCAAACTACTTCACATTGAAGTTATATCCTGATCATTTATATTAAAATACGCTCCCATTTGAAATGGAACTTTAAATCAAATTAAAAGGATGATTTTTTGTTTCTTCGATTAGGTAATCAATAAAAATTCTTTCATTCTAAGTTTGTCTATTTTCAATTTACGAGCGAATCATGCGCTGAATTTTGAATTCATTTGGGACCTATTATATTTAATGTATAGGTATTTTTTTTATTGTTTCTTCCTTTGGATATTTGAATCGTCCAACTTGAAATTAAATCGCCCCTTTTCTCACCTTCAACTTTACACTATGATTTATACAACTTATGAAACTTTCAAAATATTAGATATACATATATATCGGTATTGTTCTAGTAACGGAATTTTCATATCTAAATAGATAGTTCTATTATCTTGGGAAAATGTGGAAAACTTAAAAGACGTGAATAGAAAACAACAACGAGATGAATGAATTATTCTATTGTGAATTCAAATTTGAAACAATATCCATTTTTTGGTATATCTTCAATTTTGTACTAAAAATTAATCATTGTTACAATTGAAACAAAAAATATTGAGAAGTAATATTTATGTTTCCAATTGATTTAAATTTTGTTAAATTGGTGGATGCGCCTCTAGTGGTGAATTGATGGTTTATATTTATATTATTTATTCCAGTGCTTGTACGACATCTTTCTTAAACTCCAACAATATTACCAAAATGCAAATATTCCCCGGCGCATCCACCAATTTTTTTTAACAAATACTAATTTCCTGCCAAAAATGATTTAAGATCGCTATCATACAACTGTTTATGATTGAAAGCGACTGAATATTGATAATTTTGTGTGTATTTCCACAAAAAAAAATTATTAAACATATATTAGTATTGTTCTATATCTACCGAATTTTTGTATTTAAATAGATAGCTCCATTATCTTGGGGGAAACGTAGAAACAACAACAGCAACAGCAAAAAAAAAAACGCTCCCAATAGAGCTTTTACAAATCTCATATTGTTACATTTACAACAATAATCTGAGCAACAACAACAACAAAATGGACCAAAATCGTATATATTATATGCTATATTTTGTATCGCTTATATCATCCTTATCGTTGGTTAGTATAGCGAAAACGGTGATTTTATGTTAAGCGACCTACCGGGAAATTATACAGCAATTCACCTTTATATATATATGTAGGTATATTTAAGGTTTGCTTATATGTTTTAAATAGTAGAATGTTGTTGTTGTTTTGCTATATACGGCTGGTAGCAACGAGAATTATGCTAAAAGTTAATTTGATTATATTGTAATTTGCAAATTTAATCCGACCCCAGTGCCACTTTCTCTATGTTTTATAATTAATTAATATAGGCCCGTAGTATACTATGGTGGTAATAAAAATAAATCACAGAAATTTTCTTTTTGTTGTTTTATAGTTTTTTGGTTGTTTTTTTTTTTGATTTATACAATAATGGAATTATAATGAATTGGACGGAGCTCTATCTATATTTAAAAAAATTATAAAATCATCAAATTAGACTCTCGCTATTAAAGACAATCTCCTTATACATAATAACAGTTAATTTCGGTTAAATAACTATAGATGGTCGGAATTTCTATACAATTTTGATATATATATGTATATAAACATAATAATTATGTGTTGTGTATGTGTTGTTTATTTTAATGAATAGCGAGACAAATTCGAAAATGCATTCGAGCAATACTAGATATAGGTATTGTTTGTTGTATTCTCCAAATATAATCATATATGAATTTATATTATATATATATATATATATATACTATATTCATCGTCTTTGTCGAAATTAGATTATAACATGTAACAATACAATACACAGAATGGTTATAATTAATCTGAACAATGGTATATCACCTAATTTAATTCCAACGAATTTTATAAAGCCCCACTATATATATGTATACTAGATTCGAATATTCAACAAATAATAAACTTATATCTATTCGTTTTAAAACCATACTCTCTCCATATATAGATTTAATAGTGATCTTGATCGTCAATTCTATATATGAACAGATTTTTGGATTATTTTTGTTCTGTTTTATGTTTCATAAATGTAAAGTGGTATTATAAATGCAAGTACAATTTGAAAAAAAGGGCTATTAAAAGCTTCTGAAATTCCACAATAAATCCCTCTTTCATCGATCGATTCTATATTAGGTACAATTGCTGTTAGGCAATCTAATTATATTCAGATATAGTCTAGATCAAGAATAAAATAATAAATCAACAGAATTATTCGATTTTTTATCGTTGAATTGATTAGAGAATTGGGATTAAAATCGACAATCGTGTAGAATATTAAACAATAATTTTTAAAAAAATTCGAAAATATCATCGCTCGCTATACTTAATTCGAAATGTCTCATCCACTTATTATTATATATAACAGCAAATTAGAAACATCAATATTGTTTATAACGAGCGATTTGTTGTTGAATTTCCTGTTGTATAGTATCAGTATCAAAAAATTGCTATCATTTTGTTATAATTTACAATTTTTTTTCTCTATTACAAATAATAAAACTAAAATATTGTTTATTACGACAATCTTTTCCCATATGATTCCATATACATATTGTTTCATTTTTCTTTATGGATTATATGGACGGCAAAATTGTTCATTACAAACTCCTATAAATGTTGAATTTCTTTTTTATGGGATGGAAATCGTGTTAAATATTAATCAATTTTTCCAATCTTCCGCTACGATTTTTTTTTGCGTCTATCACGAGCTATTATAGTAATTTGATTTTTAATAAGATCAAGATCTTAATGTATGTGAAATGTTGCATAGTTTTAAAAATATTTTCTTATATTCGTTGCATTTTTCAATTTTGTTCACTTTGCGGCTATATTTCGTGCTTTATATAAATAGAAAAATAGAACAATTGTTTATTACGAGCTTTTAGACGCTGTTGAATTGTTGTGGGATCAATATTTTCTAAATAATTCACAATCGATAATTAAAAGTAAATAAATTCCGTAATAACGACAATCTTTCGTTATAATGGTTAGCAATTGAGAAAAAAAGAAACAAACAAACAATTGAATCGTTTATTATGAGAGCTTCTTGCACAGATTTTTGAAAGTTTATCATTAATTTCGCTAAAAAAAAAAATTGCAATGCAAAAAACTTGGGCTTATTCCATTATTTTGTTAAACAAAGTGCACATAAAAAAAGCTACTGATAACAGTATATATAGCAGTCTTCGATAACCTCTCTTGGAAGGACTCTACCCGTCCAATAGAGAGATGTTACTTTATTCAAATATAGAAATCTTTTATTGCTCATTTTAATGTTAGATCCTATTTATTTATGATTGACAATCATGTGGAATATCAATCAATTTTTCCCAATCTTTCAGTTACTTAATTTCAATCACTTTCTTATCAACAATAGTAGAAAAATTGAAAATCGATTTAATTTCCCATCAAATAGCTCAATTTAAAAGCTACGTCTGGCAAGTATAATTTTCCACAACGATCATTATTCCAAAAACATATTCAATTAAAAATTTAATACCAATTTTAGGTGTGCAGTTTAGATTAGAAAATCGCAGCAATTACAACTACAGATAAAAGAGAAAAAGTTTCATAAAATCAAAATCACGCGATATTATGATTTGTCACGTGATTCCGATCGCTACACTTATATAACGTAGAATATAATAAACAAGTGTAGGAAATTATGAATTACTTTAAGAAGGAAAAAACCCATTGGTTGTAATTTATCGATTCCTTTGAAACAAGCAAATAAAAATATAAACAAATAAATAAAACATATTTCAGATTGTATTGTTCAGACAGTTCAAATTTCATAGGAATAACAAGTTCAATTAAGGTTGCCTTTGTAAAGAGTGTACGAAAGCTTTATCAGAGAGAGAGTTTGTTTTACAAAATATTCAACAAAGCAGTTTTAATTAGTGCCAACTAATGTGAATTTGACATAATAATATTGCATATATAGTAATTAACAGTTTTCTATATAAGTATGTTGCTCTATAATTTTTGTGTTGTTTGTTTTGTTGTTGCTAAATTAAAATTGACTAATTGGTGGACTTGACATTATATTTATATTCTATATAGTTAGTTGACATGTGATGGAATTGTAATTTAAGAGAGAGGAAAAACCATGATGAATAAACAACAAATCGATCATATAATTGAAAATTCATGTATCTACAAGATTAGTTTTATTGATGGACAGATGGTATAAAGAAAGTTGATGGTAATTTGCTAGATTAATCAACTGAATAAAAAAATAGAATAACTTCTAGTACAGTCGTATCATTTATATTGAGTTTATTTTGTCGAAAATAATCTTTTATAATAAATAAGCTTTGGAACTTTCTCGTAAAGTTGACACGTAACTACCGTCAAGCTACTTATTAACAACTTTACATAAATTATAACAGAACTTATATAATAAAAAAGATGCGGTAAAATTTTGAATATCTTATTTATTTTATATTTGTACACTTATTTTTGTGTGACAAGTGAATAAAATACTAAAAGGGACAACCGCAATTTTATGTTGTTGACATTCCAGTTGATTTATGTGAAGATTGTAAAGTGAGTTTTCTGCTATAAATCGCCCCCAAAATTGTGGCGTGAGGCTAGACGTTAATGAGACATTATTTTTTCGAAACATCCCCAACATTAATCATTTAACAACCGTCATGATGGTTTCGGTGATGATAAACAACAAAACAATAAATTTAGAAGGAAAAAAAATATATATTACCATATTTTTATAACTTTTTTTATCAATTCGTTAACTATTGACAACTTTACCAATTTATTAGAAAACTTTTCTATATGGAAAATAAACGTAATATTCCAATTTTTCGAATATTTTGATATTTCCACTCATATATAGTAAAGTAAAAAAAAATGGGGCGCTATTAATTTCCATTAGTAAATCTGAAAGTGGCTTCTACAACTTTCCATATACATTTATAATTCAAAAACGGACCGATTCGTATATATATATATAGAGCTTGTTGTTCACCGATTTTTTTTTTGTGTCTGTCTCTCCTCCAGTGTAAGGTGTGCAAAAGCAGCGACAGGTATGCGTTACGCCTGATATATAGTATTGGTCATAGCATTCTACCACTCTAGGGATTTAGAATTGGTCATAAATTAATTGGAACTGAGCCCAACTATATACCTAGAGGTAGAAACAAAAAACAAAAAAAAAACCGCTACGTGAAAATAATGATCGGAATAATATTATAGAACGGCAAAAAAATTACAGCTCAATCAAATCAATTTTCAATAAATACAATTTAATGAACTCATCGAAAATAGACTGCGATCGTTATCATTTTTTTCTAAATATTATGTCAATTTTTTTGTGTTTGTTGTTATTATGATCCATCTATTAGTCGTTGAAGTTTAAACTGAACGGAGATTAATTGAATTCAATACACTAATGATCTGTAAAATGGAAATTATAAAAGTTTTTTGTTTGAATAGGAGAGTTCCGAGTGTAATTCCTAATATTATCCGAATTAAAACATCGAAATTCCAGTATTTGCTATTTTAAATTTAATATATAAAAGTTATGGCTTTTATATTTCACTAAATAAATTGACAGAATTTATTGCGAAAATTGATGCGAGAATTGGAATTGAAATTGAAAATCGCTTATAATATAAATTAATTTCCCCAATTTTTTCCGTATTATTTCCAATTTTTGTCGGTTTTTCATTTTATAATCGAATAAAGAAGCGGAAAGTTCGTTTATTACGGAGATCTGCTACTATAATTGTTTGTTTCCATGGAATCAAGGTCGAAAATTGTGCACAATATTAGGAAAATCTCGAATTACAATCAAAAATTGATATCGCTACAGTTTCAGATCTTCAATAGTTTGCACTTGGAAATGGTGGTGATCGAATAAAAATACAGGATCGTTTATCACGACGGCTTTCCCAAGTACCAAGATCAAAAATATTTTTGCACGTAATAATCGGATACAGTTGAAAGGAAAAGAGAAAATTCGTTTATTACGAGAATTTTTGGCTATAATCTCAGAAATTATTCGATCGGTTCTTTGTAATTAACAAAAAACAAAACAATAAGGTCGTTTATTACGAAGTCTATATAATAACTTTTGTTGAATATTGAATGAATTATTCGATATACAGTAGAACATTTCTTGGGCGGGAAGAAAAATGTCCGACCAAGGTAGATTTCCTATAGAACTTCTAGAACGATGCGTCTTGATTGTTGAACATTATCATCGATATGGTGGGAGTGGATGGCGATTTTGCGGACAAAATCATTTTCAAAAGGCAAAACTAGCGCATTTGGGGCCCAGAAACTCTACGAATATTCCATCACAGAGAGTAATGAATCCAAAAAGTGTCACTATTTTGTATGCATTGTGGTCTGGTCATGGGAGGTTTTACTGTATTTCTTTGTATAGTACAATTTAATTTTTTTGCCCTATTCATTTATTAATTTAAAACCAAACAGCGATTAATTATTGAATTTAATCCACTAATGATCTGTAAAATGTATGTATACGATAGAAGTTTTCCTTGAATGGTATACCTATCTCGAACATAATTACCATTAGTCAAGTTATATACAAAACATAATTTTTTTTTGCTCGAAGAAAAGGCACAGAAGTTGATCCAACAAACTTTATTCGTGTACTACAAAAACTTCTTAAATATTGCAATGAAATTCGATCTGATTGTTCGAAAATATCATATTACTTCATACCAATTATATAATAGCAACAATAATAAGCAGATAGATATTTAGATAAGTAGAGTGTGAGAGAGATAGATTAGAGGTAGCTGATTAGATAATAATAGAGAAAGTTGGATTGTTGGTTATTCCTGGAATGGCTAACAGGAATTTATCTGTGATTCCCTTAGGCTCTTGTTGTTGCATTCCTGGTAATAGTTGCCACCTGTCTATGGCACCAATCTGGTTTTAATTAAACTAAAATTACTCTTATTTGCTAATTTTTTTTTAATCAAAGTAAAAATTAATATTAGATTTGTTAGTTTCAATAATCAAATTATTTATATACAGCCACACTTTTATTATCAATCCACGAATCTTAGATTAATAAAATGGGTTGTTACATTCAATTTATTTATAAAATATACGCGAATACTCTTACAACCTGTTAGAAAATCTAATATTTCTCCATGCAATTTCTATTTTATTCATTTCCTCATTTATTATTATTTGGTTCATTCTTCTATTGTCGATTGGAAATATTATTCGAATCAAACAAGACGATGTAGCTCAGATGTTGTAAAATTCCCTAATTTCATATTTTCTAATATTACAATGTCAAAAATAGATTATTTGCTTTACGCTTTTGATCGCTTATTTATAGTCGAATTGAAATAATGTCGCAGATGTTATTCGAACAACAACAAATAATGAGACACTCATCATGTTTGACGAACGGCTTTTTATTCCCCAAATTTACAAATAATAAATTGGGCATATTTTGTTGAGTTGCTCTTTTTTTCTCTTCAGTATTATCGTTCAATAATTAAATATAATGATAATAATAAACTCACTTGTGTATTGTTAATTGATGATGAAGCCTGCGACCAGCTACGTCGTTCATCTGAATTAACGGACGGTGCCGGACTTGTCGGATAAAATAGGACGTGCTTCTCGCCAGTTGAAGCTTGCTGATAAATACTTTGAGTCCTACCAACTCCATTCAAATGCAATTCTTCATCGACTGGCATAATTATAAAAATTCTAATGCAAATTTATCGATATACAGTTTTTGTTTTGTTTTTTTTTTTATTATAATTAATAATTAGTGATCGTTACATTATCGCGTCGTTTTATTATTATTATTATTTTAATTTTCGGTATTGTTGATGGAGATGTCGACGACGATATCGTCGATGCTACAAGTCCGCGTTGGACTGATTGTAATTCACATGTGAGCGTTATTTGGTAGTAGCGTCGTGACGCAAGCGCCCAATCAACCAGTAAAAAGACGTTTTGCTATCGGTTTAAAGTATGCTTTGGAACTTATTTATACATCCACATACACATCTAATCTAACAAAACAAAATAAAAATAACACAATTATTATCGAAAAAATATATAAATATATACAGGCAGCTTCGCAGCTACATAGTAATTATTCATCTGGTATATGACTTATAATTAATCAGATTTATGGCTTTGTTCTGCTATATATTTTTTTTTTATTAGGAGCTCGACTATAATTTCTAATAAAAATAATTGATATTGGATAAATGTTTTGTTGGTTGAGTTGGTTGTAATCTTAACATGATGCTATATTATACCATTTCCTATTTTCGGGGTATTGGCATCAATATCGGCTTACGACCAAAATCTTACAATATACCGAAATCCGTCTTTGGAATCGTTTTCCTTTTTGTCTTATAAAGAATATTTAATTGCTATAAGTAAAAGAATATGTATACTATATCTATATCTATCTTTCTCTCTTTCAATTTGGCTTACTCTATATGTGTGTTATTCGATCAATTTATAGATGAACGACTCGGCTGAGCAATCATTAAATATTTATAACACACTTAAAAGGGATGCTGTATTCTATTAATAAGGGTAGGCCCAATCAAGCAATAAGACGAACTTAATTAAGTAAATAATTTAAACATTTTAATAAAATCATTATATTTGTCAATTCGAAAATCGTTTATTCAATATTCAATTATTTTAGGTAGGTAGTTTATACACGATTGAATCAAACTTAAACGTTTATTGTTTAGAACTCAAAACCGAAACAATATATCCTTTAATACCCTATATTGATATCGAACAAATCTCTACGATTGTTTAGTTTAATTCAAAAGGCCCATACTACTGACAAAATATATTTCAACTAAAATTCTATTGTCTCGATCAACGGTCGTCGATCTATATGATCAAAAGTGACTGAATAGCAAAATTTATTTAAAAATTATAAGATTTCAGCGACGTAATCCTTTTGGAATTGAATAAACTATAACTATAGTATTCAATTTGGTTGAAATTCGCACGATAATCTATGGAACAATACAATAAAATAAACGGCCCTATATCCTCTGTTGTTCATTATCGATAACCGATCTTGGATTAACATACGTTCCGTATCCATCATCATCCAAACTAATAAAATAATCGATAATAACATAAATTCCACCATAACTATAGAGAGAAATATTAAATTAGCGGAAGTATTCATAGTATCCATCGGTGAATTTTTTTTTCTATCTCCTATCTACTAACTATTAGAGAGTTGATTTAAATTTTAAATATGAAAATCTAGATGGAAGTATGCGAATAAATCCCGGCAGGAAGTTGAATTGAAAGGGGAGTAGTAGATGTAGTTTTTATCGTTAAATCTTCAATCAGTATATGCGGATAGATGGGTATGTTGTCAAGATTTAACCGAAGATTATTATAGAGTCGCATCATCTTCTATCCATATCGAGAATCTTTAACGATATATTTATAGAAATAATAGAAGTTTTAATTATATTAATTCCGCAAAGAATTGGGAAAAATGGCTAATAACAAGATATGAATATAGAAGTTAGATTGTTATCTTTTTTTGTTGTTGTTGCAAGAGTTATAAAAGTATGAAATGTCGTTATGCGACTAGTAAAGTGTCGCTTCATGTTCCGCTAAGCTCCTGTAAATATTCGTATAATGTATTCGTTATATTTTTCGAATGAATGAATGAATAGTTGTCCAGTTTTCTTCTCTATAACAACACGAAAATAAAAAATAATAATATTTACATAACGTTGTCTCGCTTACGTCCATTTCCTTCTATATAAGAAACTTATATAGTTATAAGGACAGAGTCAAGATGAGAACACGATGATATTATGATTCTGGTAAAAGCACTGAATATTTCAGCACGTCGGAGATTTTTGTCCGTGATAATAAATATTTTATGAGCATTGCATCTCTTCACTTATATAGGTACACAATTTTCGTTTAAACAAGCGTGCCGCAATATCATCCAAATACGGTCGATTACTAGTAACAAAAATATAAATAAATAAATAGAACAATCGAAATTGATGATTGCTCTTCAGAAAAATTTTTTTTTCGCAATATTTCTATTATAATCTCATCCATAAATCAGGGATTTTTTTTAATTAAACATTCCATTGAAGTGCAAGTATAATTAACGCTACAATTAAAAGTATATTGTACAATTAACCTCTTGTGATGTTAATTAAAAATGAGAAGATATAACATTGGTGTAACGGTGCAACTTCTCGAAACCCTTTAATAATAGCTGATGGCGAATGACTGAAATAACAACAAGAACAACAACATTAACACAATAAAACACATGTTGATAATAGGTGTATAAACACGTAAGAAGATTGATATCTTGGCTTGATAATGTGGCGAGCACGTTAACATAAATACAAGGGAGCATACGACAAAGATATAGAAACGTATAATCAGACAATTTAAAGTGTAATAATAATGTGATAGATGTTAAATATATTAAATAAACAACAAGAATGGGATCTATTTCAACCATAAATTATTGGAATTAAGCTCACTTTTTGAAAAAAATTGGATAATTTCTCAACAAACTACAACCCTCTATGTTGTTTCCTTTATTGAGGATGCGTATCGGCACGTATAATCCAAAGTGTGTTGTCAATTCTAAGTCTTCCCAACTATCTACCAAATATTATCAAAATCTAATCTTTGAGGGTTTGACCTTTTAGTTACCAGTTGTTACAAATCCGTGCGTTTGTTCAACAAACTGATAAACGG
>JAZBGX010002066.1:0-14686 GCA_037414775.1 Zonitis immaculata | reverse complement strand
ACCCCTTAATACTGCAAAATCATATAGTCTGAAGTGATACAGTCTGTATATATATATATATATATATAAACAGGAGTTGTTTACATTAGAATGAGATTGCTAATAGAGGACTTCATATTCAGCTTAATTCCCCTTTGTGTACGATTAAACGGACTATTAATTACTTTTGTTTTGAAATATATTTTTGATGTATCAAACATATTTAACTGTATTGAATAAAATTAAAATTTACAAATATAAATTTATTTATATACAAAATGGGAAGGTCTATAATATAGAAAACCCTGAATAATTCATGTTTGATAATTGGTCAAATATTTATTTACAACACAAAAATTTTGGCCAAAAACAAACAGTCATTATAGGACCTTACACAATCACTAACGATTCACAACTAAGGTTAAATATGAATTACTGGCTATAAGTAACCTGTTGAAAATTTAGTCTTGATCCCATTTGAAAATTTTAGAAAAAAAAAAAAACAAAAACAAGAGAATATAAGCATAAAAACATGACTAAATATTAAACCTCCAGCATATGTATTTGTTTTTAATCCATCAGTTCTATAATTATTATGTCTATTTCAACCAATAATTATATAGCAAATTAATTAATATTGCCTCAATATGTGTATATTCATTTGTAACATACTGTGAATAATTATCTTGACAACATTCCTAAACATAAAATGTTATAGTAGGGAGCCTGATAGTGGTTTAAATAGACTATATCTGATAAAGTACACTTATAATCAATAGATAGTTTGAAAAACTGAACACACGAAAAACAAGAACAAAATATAAAAATTATGTAAAGTTCCTGAAAAAGGCAACCGTTTAGTAAAAATATTCGAAAATAATACTATAATACTGTATTATAATCATATCTGAATTTCCATCAGGCTACTTATCTTTAGATAAAAATTAAGAAAAACAATAATAATCATCAAAATAATACGAGGGACAAATGATGTATAATAATTTAAGAAAAAATCCAATATATGATCAGTTTTTAGAAAATATAAGTATACAAATGAATAATTTCAAATAATGTTGATATTTGTATAAAAATAACATTTTAAAAATAATGATTATTCACATTGCTTAATGGTTTCATTTATCATTTCATTTTTTTTTGTCTTGTTATATTGAAATTAAATAAATAATAGATAGCATTATTTGAATTCTATCACGTTGATGAAATAAATTTGTAGACTTAAATATTAAATGAATCCTTTTTCACATTTCTAAAGTACAAAAGCTGCTAGTTCTAAAGTTTTTTTTTTGTTGAATTTTTTTTTATATAAATGAATGTATGAACAGACAAAATTTGATCTTGATTCAATCACTTGTCTGTATGTTAATCTGAAATATCCAAAAAATGAGCTTTCATCTCGACAGAACTGGTCTAGTACGAATGAGAATAAAAAGTCATAAAAATCAACATTGACCAGATCCGTGTTGTGTACTCTCCTATGTTTTCATCACTAATGAATTGCACAATTTTTTATGACTAATTGTGTAATAATAAACTGTAAATTTTATAAAATTAAGTATATAATTTTTAATTCAATTAATATAAGAATTGGAAATGAATCGAATGATTAAATTGTCTTGAAAAATAAATAAACGACAATTCAGAACCATTGAATATATAAATTGATAATTTGATATTGTAGTATGGAAGCTCACTTGAAGGATTTTTCATAGACCCCTGAATTGATGTATAAATATTACTATACAGTTTTTACAAAGATCTTCACATTCAATTTACACTGGTATCGTATTTATAATGTAGCAGATGTGACGACTTCTGCAATTATAATTTTAATTAAAAGAATCTTACACTAAATGAAACTAATACTGTCAATCTGTGTATCAGGTAACAAATCCGGCTACAAGATGCTGATTTTATTAAATAAGAAATCACAGAATATAGCACCAAAAATAATATTTGGTGCTATGTAAAATGAAAAGGCTAACTCCTGAATACTGTTCTGACAGTAGAAGTTTGTTTTAATAAGATTCCTAATCAAAACATAAACACTACATATAAATAAAAATTAAATTGTTTCTAAATTCTTTTCAATCCAGAGTGCATATAATTTGTTAATATTTATATGTATATATTTATAAGTTATTTTCTTTTCTTCTTAAAAATAATTAATAAAATACTAAATGAATTCATCGCAAATCTCTCGATAATTTTAATATTGAATGATGTCCATCTATAAATTAATCACACACTATTCACTGTACACAATATAGTTACCGTTTTTTATTTGTTCATTAATTGTATTTACTTTATTCAGAAAACTAAAGTTATTAGTACATAGCTAGGCCAAAAAATCTGGATCACTGTAGTCATTTTCACTCTCATCAGCTGATGAACTAACAAATTTTCGCCGTTTCTTTTTATGCCTATGTTTTTTCAATTTTTCAGATGTTCTTTGAGAGCGTGGTGTACGTTTTGTATCACTATCCAATCGTCGACTTGATATTACCAATTTTGGCACTTTTGGGGGAGATGTATCCTAAAAAAAAGAAATGAAAAACAAGAACAATTAGTTATTTCAAATAAATTATATCATCAAATAAACCTTATAATTTTCTAAAGCTATTTGATCAGCTTCAGTTAATATTGATGTTGTCGTTCCTGGTTGAGTATTAGAAACAGTACTTGAATTTAATGCTGTTAGCATTTTTGAATTTTCATCTTCATCGGGATCATCAGGATCCAATTTGAGCATTAATTGTTTAAACTGAAAATTAAAAATTAATTATTCATTAAAATTTCGGAGTAATTATTTAAATAAATTTTACGTCTAAATATTGTCGGATTAGATCCCGTCTACCATTTTCATCTAAATATTCTGGTGGATTACCCTCTTTCAATTTTTGTATTGTACTTTTTGGATCAAATAAAGTATTACTACGCCTTGATGTTGCTTTTTCATAAACTTTTGCCGCTTCTGATGGTGAATATTGTTGAATTTTACTATCACTAAGACCGTAAATATCTTTTAAATGTTGTTTGAGCATTAATAAAAGTAAACAGCCTTGAGCTGTTGTTAAATATGCTTGTAGTTGTCTGATATCTTCTGGTACTCTACTAACAAGACTATCTGCATCATCGTCGTCTTCATCTAATGCTGATACAACATTAGAAACAGCATTTCCATTTTCTGATTCGATAGTAATTTTTTGATTTTCACTAGTTATTAAACCTTCTCTAAATGATTGTAATAAATTTGTACCAGATACTGAAATTATAATATCGATATGATGGACAATAAATAGAGGTTCATCTTGTACCATATAAGGGAAATATGCTAAATTATCAGCCAAATATAACATATACGATAAACTGGTATGCTGCAATTGAATTTTAGTGATTATAAAACTTTTATATAAATTCATTTTTTATCAAATAACTTACCACCTGCTCATCAAATTGTTTTAATATATTTAGAACTAAGGCACGTCTTTGTTGTCGTGAATTACGAAGTATTGAATATAAATATGCATTTAGTGCAGATGGATATTCACCTGGTTCACGAACACGTGAACCTCTCACAATTACATCACCTTGTAATATTTTTTGTAATTGATAAGATAATAATATACCTAATGATGATTTTGTATGAATAAAACCAGGATATTTCTTTTCAATTTCAAGTAATTGTTTATCAGCTGTATGTGATACCAATTTTTCACAATCTGTACTCATACAAATCAAATAAGGGACGATCTTTAAAAAGTAATAAATAAATAAATACTGAATCATCAAATAGAAATATAAGATTATAGTTACTTGAACTGGGTGGACAAGACCTTGTTGTAAAACTAATTGAATAACACGAAGAGCTGCTTGCCTTACATGCAAATTACTATGTAAATAAGATTGTAATATCTCTTTCAAATACAATTGAATTACTGTACTGGCCATTCCAGAACTGATATCACCCATTTCTTTTAGATTTTCGTCTTTAGAACGTTTCGACCCTAGAAATAAAAAACAAACAATAATTAATATGAATGAATGTTCAAATAAATTAAAAATTACATTCTAAATCTTGTTGTATCATTCGATTTTCTTCTTCAACTAAATAACTTTCTATATTAATTAAAACTTCAGTCTTCATTTTTAGAGGAACATCATCTGATGTTAATAGTTTGTGATAAAAATTTTTCAATTCAACCTCCAACATAAATTCATAATGTCGTATACAAATACAACCAATAGCTGTTAATGTATTTGTTTGAATATCGGTATCCTCTATTTGAAGAAAATAAATCATACTTTGATATACTTGATCTTTGATATCATTCTGAAAACGATAATTGAAAACAAAAGCTGCAATTTTATTTATAAATAATATTTACCGGAAGATCACCAATAACATCTGGATCTTTAAAATCAAAATATCGTAATAATAATCCAATTGTAAATAAAGATCTTCGAAAATAACATTTACATTTTTGATCTTGAATATATTTTAAATTATCAGTTTCCACCCATGATTTGAAGCGATTCAAATAGTCATGATAGCGTTTAAAACAATCTCTAATTAATTGATAATTTCGTGTAACTTTATTAATAATAGCTCCTAAACAAGATAAACAACTACTAACAACTGGTCTTTGTTGTTGTAAAACTAATTTCATTGCATCCTCTTCTAATTGTGCCAAAAATGAATCACTTGGATGATCCATTAATGGTACTACTAATTCTAACATTCTGGCAACACTACTTATTATTTGTGTATCACCAGCTGATTGACATTTCAAACCTAAATACGGTTGTAATGTACTAGCATGTTTAACTAGTAATTGTGGTCGAATTTTTGCAAATAAATATAAAGTTTTTAAACATGCAACTAATCGTTGCGATGATCCTGAATTATCATTTGTCTCTTCTAAACGTAAAACATTTTCAATTAAACAATCAACAATTTGACGACAAGCTAATAATAAAGCTTTCGGAGGTTCAGTTTGAATTTTTGTTGAATCGTCTTTATCTTCTTTTGGTTTGAATAGCTATAAAATAAATTATAAATAAAATAATTATTATTGTTAATGATCAAATGATTATAAATTATCTTACACTGAGCAATAATTGTTCAAACCATTCTAAACCTATATCTTTAGATGAGGCTACAACATCAGTTATATTCATAACTTTCCTTAATAGTGATGTATCTTTAGTTGGTGTAAACCACATATTTTGAAATACTTCCATAACTAATTTTCGAATACCTTCTTCATCATTAACACGTCGTATCATTTTAACACATATTTCTGGTATTTTAGGGAATTCAGGACACTCAATACATATATCTTTTAATATTTTTATAACACGTTTTCGTACACTAACACCAGTATCCAATATTCTAGTTGATAACATTTCATAATACTTATCAATTAATTCAGGACGACTTAATACAAATTTTCCAACTAAATCAACAGCAGCTTCACGTACTGATGTTGAATGATCAAGAAATGAATGATTAACACCCATTTGCATATCATGTCTACCTAAAACTGATGGATCAGCTTCAACAATCATTGTTAAACATTTCATAGCTTTTGTTCTTATTGCTATTGAAGTTTCTTTTAATACAATCAATATCTAAAAATTAAAATTAATATTAATTTACAATTTATATATTTTGAAAAAAATTGAATAAATTTAAACGTACTGCTTTTAGATAATAATCAAAACTCTGTGAAAAATATCTTTTTGATGCTAAATATTGTGCAATTAATTCAGCACTATTATAATCGATATACGTTTGAAATACTTGTACACGATTTCCTGACGATATACTTTCTTGAAATGGTTTAATTTTATTTATTAAAAATTTCTTTTTCTCCTCAATAATACGAAATTTTTCAGTATTATCTTGTTCTGTAGATTGTGTTCGATCATATTCATCATCTGCCTCACTTTCACTACTATGTTCATGTCGTTTTGATCTATGATTATCGCGATAACAATTTTTATTATCTTTTGTACTAGAAGCAAATTGTACCTTCTCACTGAAAGCATCTTTATACCATTGTGTTATATAAAAATGTCGTGCATATTTATAAGCTTCATCATTTTGTGCATTAACAGCAAGAAAATCTAATAAAACACGTTGTAAAAATTGTGTACGATCTTCTTCAGTATTTGTAGCTAACTGCTTTTTGTCTGTTTGATCATCACAATCTTTCAATTCTTCAGATTTTATATCTCTGATCATTTGATCAATTGTATCTAATTTACAACGTGATAATACACTATCACGTCTTAAACGTGCCGCAACAACACCTAAATAATCTAAACTTGCTACTCTCAATGACATATCAGTACCTTTATTTGAAAATGTATGAACTAATATTTTTCCTAATAGAGTTAACAATACTTCTGTTGCTGGCCATTCTGGTTTGTTTACTGTTGATAATAAATCTTGTACAAAATTCTCAAATAAAGGTCTATAATCAATATCTTCTGATTTACTGCCACATTTATTTAAAAATACAGCGAGAAACGTCGTTGCAGTAGACAATGCTTTATCATACTTACTACTAATGAGAATATCTTTATCGACCTGTAAACATTTCTTTTCTATAGCTCATTCCAATACTATAATTATTGAGGAATACTTACAACTTTGATATTGTCTGTTTGCATACCATCAGCTGCATTTTTACTAGAGAAATTTTCTGGTAATGCCACGACACATTGAATTAATTGTAAAACAAGTGCAGTTAACATTTGTATATGTTCTTCACTATTTAATCTATAAGTTCTTAAACTACGTTTTGTACTAGGAAGGCGAGCTATTGATGCTAGAATATCGTCCAAAAGAAGTCTTCGATGTGTTTCATATCGTGTAAAAATCTATGTGAAACAAAATTCATTATATTAGAAAAAAATAAATAAATAAATGGAATTAATGGATTTATACATACTGTTGTAACTAATTTTAAACAAGCCAATTGTAATTCACTGACATTCTCAACAAAAAAAGGTGAGACTCCCATTGACGATGCATGCAAAACAGATGTGTCAGTTAGAATTTGTATATTTAATAATTCGGCCAATAAATTAACTAACTCGGAAATTTTTGTATATAAAACTAATATACTTTTTTCAAGTACAGGTGCTGATTTCTTTTTACGTCCATCTTTCTTTTTATTATCTAACCTATATGTTGAATCGAATGATGGAAATATCGTATTACGTAAATGATATTTTATAAATAATACAACTCTATCGATTACTTCTTCTAAATATACTCGTTTTGGCATATTTGGTGATGTCATTACATATAAACATATTAAACAAGCATCAACAGCACCCATAACTCTTTCCATTGCTGTTTCTAACCAATATTGTCGGATACTCTCATTATCTTCCTATAATAAAATAACAATTTAGAAACTGATTTTCTTTATTGTTAAACATTTTACTTACGTCAGATATAGGAGATACTCGATCACCACCACGAATATTCAATTCTAGAACATTCAATAATCGAACCAATTTATCAGTTGGAATCATTTCCATTGCACCTAATATTTTCAATTTAGCGGCTTCTGTACATAATTCTTGCATAACAATTCGACTTAATAGATGATCATCGGGTATCATGCCATCATCAGCTAAAAAATTAATTTTAATTTAAATAATTAACAAAAGTAACAATAAGAAAATGATAAATTACCGATTTCAGATATATCAATTTCTTCAGCTGTTTTCAATACATGTTCAATTGATTTATTGAATCTTACATATGTATTCGTTTCCATTAATTCTTCTTGTGATAATTTTTCTAAAACTGGCACAAATTTCTTTTCAACTCTACGTAATTTTGGTTTAACAACAACAGGATCTGGCTTATCATCTTTTTGTGATGATTTACGTTTTTTATTAATGGTATTACCACCAATTAATTCCGAAAATGTATCAGGAATATATTCCTCATCATTTTCATTATAATTACGACGTCTATTATCACGTTTTTCTCTAATTATTTCCTCATTATTATCATCTGATTCATGATCAATATTTGAATCGATTTCTTTCTTTAACGATGATGTTATACCTAATTCTTTAGCTAATTTTGGTCGAGTTTCAACAAACTTGGTCAAACTTTTCTGCATTAATAGTTGATCTTCAACTGATAATCGATCTAATTTAACAATTGGTTGTTTTATAATAGCTTTTTCAGAATTATCATTTATTGATTTGATTGGTTCTATTCTTTTGAAATCATCGTTTATCATATTCTCATGTAAATTTTGATTTAAACTAATACTATTTGTTTCGAATTGTGGATTTGCTGATATTTGAATATTATCATTTGATAAACCCAATGTATTTGCTATAAGGAGGTTATTTATATCAACAAAAATAGTCACATAATTATAATAATAAACACATGGAAAAATTGCGCAATCTTTCATCTATTCTACGATAAAATTTATGAAAAACATACCTTTTACTGGTTTTCTCAATTGTCTTAATTGTTCAGCGGTTGTTGATGTTGTTGTTGTGGTTGGTAGGGGTGGTAGTAGTAGTGGTGTTAATGTGGTTGTTGTCATAATCGGTTCTTTCACTGAATTATCATCATGTTCATTCAATGTATAAGGAATATGGATATTGTTGCAATTCAATGTTGGTTTCTGTTCGGTTATAACAGACGGTCGATTCGTTGAATGTCTAACTGGTGATGTTGGATTTCCATGAGGCGATGACTGATTATATATTATTGTTTCTTTTAATGTTGTCATTTGATTTGAATGATTCCATTGTTGAAATGACGGTGATGTGGTCACTTTAATTAATTAATTAAATATTCATTAATATGAAAAATAATGAAACACATCTATATATCTTACTTGATGAACCACAAAACATATTTGGATTACGATCTAACATTGCTCTAAGTAATTCTGGCATACTTTCCTGTTGTTCCACTTTGGTCTCAGTACAGGCATAATTATCTTTAACTTCTCTATAAAAATTATATGAAAAAAAATATATACTAAATGATTATAAATATCAATCATAAACTTACATATGTTCGGCTGATGTTTGTACTAATGAATGTACTAATTGTGGTACTAGAACTTCATCTCTTACACCAAGTAAATTTTGTGCTTCTTCCGCAACACGAGGATGGAATAGCAATGATTTATTACTTAATGTTTGTGGAGATGGTGTAGGTAATGGCATCTCTGGTAACACTACAATGATTTTAAATCAAAATTAAATTATATAAAACTTGGCGGTAATTATTTTTTATGAACTTACAGTCAGTAAGACTTGCCACCCCGGCTAGGGTGGTAATTGGAACACTGGGAATTTCCCTATCCATTACAAAATATGATCCTCAACCAATGACCATTGTAAGTTTGTTTCTTGTTTAATAAATACAATAAATGTTGAGGATTGGTTTTGTTTTTTTTTGTATACAATGTGTATGTTTATGTATGCATGAGTCTGTCTGAGTGAGCGAGTGTGTATGAAACGCTGAACCTAACCTAACACTTTAAATAAAAATTAAACTGTTAACAAATAGTTTGTTCGTAATTGATTTTCACACAATATTTGGTTGTTTACATGATGATTTAATCAAAATAAACGTTCTTTTTTGCAGAAAAATCACTATAAATGACATAACTGTCAACACCATTTCAAATGACATTTGACATAGGTATTATGATCGAAATTAAATCAACAAACATTTTTTTTAACTCGAATTTAAAATAAATCATCGAAAAAAATTTTGTAAAGTAATTAGTTAATTAAATATTTTTTAACTTTTTCTTAAGAAATTATCAAATTTCTTCTTTTTACTGCATAAATGATTCGTTGGCGGATACATGATCGCATTATATGGATTTGTTTGTGAATGCTTCAAGAACGAATCCATCCGAAATTTCTTATTATAATTTGTCCTTTAATTTTCTTGTTATATTCATAATATATTTTATCATACTCCATATAAACATCTGTCCTACATTGCTCCATCAAAAAAACACTAACACCACATACTTAATGCACTTTTCAATGTGTGTATATACATATACATATATATATGTACATCAATGTATATGTATATCTATATATATACATATATATATATATATATATAGATATATAAATAAATATTTAAGATAATGCCATCGAATGGCGACGTTCTAAACAGACAATTGTAGAAGCAAACCAAAGTACCAACCAGTTAAACAGAAATTACTTATTTCGTATAGAAACTGAACGTTCACCAATAGATGTCACTACAATTACCATTATAAATGAAAAGTTATTATCGAATTTTAAGAAATCAACAATAACACATCAATACTGATAACATTATTCAATAAAAATTATTGAAAATTGAAATGAAATTTATCAAAATGGTTTATTAAGAATTCAAAACAGAACCTCCAAAAAATTGCTGGACTGTCAATATGACCAACCATATTCATCGAAAATTATAATAGAAAAAAAAAAAAATTGAGCTGATCAAATTTTTCGAAACGAATCGAAAAAATATTGATTTTTTTCTGCCAATAATTATATTTTTGTATATAATTATTATTATGTAATTATTTATATTTGTTGTATGTGAAATTTTGAATAATATTGAGTATGCAACCAATTATACAAATTATGCTATGATTTTGGTGTTGAATTTGTGTTTATGTAGTTGTACAGTAATCGAGATGGAGGGTATTTAATTGAAAAGAAAAGCATGTTTTGAATTTAATATTATAATTTATTTATTAATTACAGGATTGAGAGAGACACTAGCACAGGAATTCTGGCGGGGGTTATAGTTGTTTTTAATCAATTGTTTACATTTTAGCCATTCATCCATTTTAAAACCATACATACATATCAGATACATACAAAATAAAAGACAGAATTAACTATATTGTGATTAAAACTATAACTATTATACACATTTTTTTATTCATTTATTCATTTGTTTTTTTTATATTTATGTATATATATTTATATTTATATACAAAATTGAATTATTATTTAAAAGGGAATGATTAGAACCCAAAATGTAAATGTAGCTTTTATACTTTATTATAATGAGTTTTTGTCAACATGGAAAAGTACAAATATTGCATTACACCGACTTCTAGCCTGGAATACACAATAACAATTTTATGTATTTTCATTCTGTTATTGTTATTATTATTATTTTTTATTAATAATTTTGTTTTGATTCGCAACGCAATTGGCGATGCGATAAAACATTTATTTTTTTTCAATTTTGCCAGTGTCCAGTGCCAGTGTACTTTTTTCTAATAATAATTATTATTATTCTTAAAATTTATTTTTAATTTAATTTTCTTTTAATTATTTAAAAAACCTACTGTTAGCATTATCCGGTGATCTGGTTCCCAGCTTACACAGCCTTTCTCATAAAGAAACCCAATCGATAATATTTATATATTATTCAAATATAAATCTAAACCGAACCTAATCAAATCCAATTAAAATAGTAACTAAATACTGCACGGAGACCATTTGTCGTTTTTCTTATTGGATATGATTTCCAAAATTTCTACGACAACTCAACTAATTATTCAATTATCTAAATATTCAATTACTGATACAATAAATATTTATAGAGATTATTACAAATAACCACCAAATGACAATAAATACACACAAATGCAGCAATGTGACACTGGACAATAAGCAATAAAAAGACAATGAACAGTATTTTTTTCTGTTTTAAATATTTATAATAATTAAACTTATTGTTAAAATTAAACGAATAAAAGAAAGAAGGGGAAAAAAGTTGGAAACACAGAGATCTGGCCTGCTCCGTAGTAGGGCTACGGTATATTTTAATATCTATACTAATTTTTTTTTTATAAATATTTATTATTACGAGAGATATCCCGAAATATTCCATTAAATATTTGAACTTTTTTATTATTATCCACATACACGCGCAAAAATTACGCATCCCAAAAATCAAACGAGAAAATCGACAGAAAAATTTTTTCCCAACCGCGACCGTATCACCCGGATCGGCCAATAATCGGAAGATCATTCATTTGATTCATCAACATGATAATCGAACGAACAAGGAAAAGTCAAATTTGAATGGAATACTTCGCTATAAAATCTACGTAAGTAATACGATGTGTTTATTTTTAATTTTATTTTTGTTAGCACCATAATAATACCCCAAAAATAAACCGATAAAAATCGGCCGAAATATCCCCAAAAATTTTCGTTTTATTATTTATTGAAAATAATTATAAATTATTATTTTATTATTATTATTGTATATAAACATCAAAATTTTCAATAAGCAACAAAATTAGACTGGACGGGATGGTTTCGTGTCATTTTTAACGGAAAATTGGGGTAGAATCGATGCAAAATATAAACATATACAAAGTGGCCTAGAAAATTTTTAATTCACTAAAACCCCCCGTCAAAAGTCTAATTAATAAATATCAACAAGATTGCACTCTGAAAAATTTGATTTTTCTTCTATTTAATATAATTATTATCAATTCTTTTTTAAATAGTAACTATATTAAGATTTGGTTGTTGTTTTTTGGAATATTTATTAATAATTCTATGATAACGTTAAAATTTTCCACATTCACATACTGGAACAATGATTTCAATTTTCAATGATATAAATATGGAAGAGTTATTTTTGATAATTATTTATATAAAATATATGGGATGAATGATTTGGCAACAATCTGATATTATTTCGTAATTTTAACGATTTCAAAAAATTTCATTTACTAAAATTTACCATAATTAATTTAATTAAACAAAATATCGAATTATTATAGAAGAAAAATCGGAATTGAATATACTGTACATTTTTTAAATTTATTTATAAGTGCTTAATGAAATTGTGAATTTTTCTAGGGCACTCTATGTATGCAAAAATATTTTGTTATAACTGAAGAAGGATCTTATTAATGTATGTTTATATATACAATGCGCGTCAAAAGTTAGGAATAAAATTCGTATTTACTTCAAAGTTGTTTTTTGAATAAAACGCTGAAACAGGTCAATTTTAGTTTTTTCATGTGCGGATTTTCTCAGTATATTTTCAATTTTTTTCCCTTACCAGCTCTTGAGCTACGACGTCATTGACTTTTTTTTTAACTGCAAAATATATATCTTTCAGAGACAATCAAAAGTAGATTTTTTCTGATTATAACCATATAATACACAAGGGTTATAAAGTAAGTCGTTACGTCATAATAAGCATATGATTAAACTTACTTAACTTTTCATTGTAGAATCGGCTATTAATTATTAGCATGACAAAAAAAAAATTATTAAAAATACTATTTGTAGTATCTTGAAGTCATTCTGAACCTATATTTCTGATAAAAATCATGGTGCGTTTAACCGACAAATGAAGAATTGTTATTTTGATAATGATGAAAAAATTCGATCAAACTTGATAAATGTCTTATGGTTAGAAGCAGAAAAAAATCTACTTTTAGGTTTCCGAAGAAAAAATAGATGTTGCAATTTGAAAAAATTGTCAGTGACGTCATATGGCAAAAAAATTGAAACTACACTGAGAAGATGCGCAGGAAAAAAGTAAAGTCGACCTGTTTCAGCGTTTTATTCAAAAAACAACTTTGAAGAAAATACGGATTTAATTCCCAACTTTTGACCCGCACATATATATATATGTATATATATACACATACATATATACATATACATGTATTGATATACAGGTGTGTTATAAAAAGCGGTCCAAGCCATAGCTCCGTTGTTTCTAAAGATATGGCAATATTTATTGAAACAAAGTTAAAGTGTTGATTATTATCTATTTTTTAAGATAGATACTCGAAAAATACTATTTCCGGTTTCACCGGAATTGACATCAACTTTAGTTTTTTAAATGGAACATCCTGTATATTTTACTATTTCCGGATACCTTGTTATATTCTCTTTAAAAAAGCTTTAAGATACCTGAAACCAATAGTTATTGAGATATTTGTTAATTAATTATGAGCAAAATCAATGATAAATTGAGTTTAGTCGGCTGCTAGATTTACATGAAATAAATAAAAGTTTTCTGTTCTTTCAAAATTTCACTTTTATTTTGTCTAATCAATCAATAATCATTGGTTTTAGGCATATGATAGCTAAGAGATTATTACAAAATAACAAGGTATTCGGAAATAATAAAATATACAGGTGTTTTATTAAAAAAAAACTACAGTCGATGTAATTTCCGGTGAAATCGGAAGTAGCATTGATTGAGTATCTATCTTAAAAAATAGATGATAATAAACAGTTCAACTTTGTTTCGAGAAGCATTGCCATATCTTTAGAAATAAAGTAGTTATGGCTCGTGGCGTTTGTTATAATACAGCCTGTATATATATATGTATTAATATGTAATATATATTATATACATACATACATATATATGGAACTAGTAGAAAACTTGGATTTTTGGGTAAAATTTTATTATTACTTTTTGCTATTAAATTATCGGTTCTTTTTCGTGTGAATATATCAGTTCAGTTTTTACCATCAGCAATAGAGCTTGACGGTTGTACCGTGTATTATATATGTTTGGGAGTCGGTCTGCTGATATGTCGTATCGTACCGTAAAAAATTTTAGTCAACTATTATTATTATTATAATACATTTATAT
>JAZBGX010002065.1:0-14687 GCA_037414775.1 Zonitis immaculata | reverse complement strand
AATGTAGATTGTTGTAGATGAATTGATGTGAAACACATTGAATTGCAAACAATAGTCTTATTGTAAATTAGCAAAACCTTTATCTCACTTTTGCACGTAATATAACTCACTATCAATTATCCTTTTTGTTTGGTATTGTACTCTCCGATTCTCTGTCACTGAGGATGACAATAAGGCTTTGTACAATCCAACCAACAACTGAAATTGTTTTCATTTCTTTTCAACAAATATTTACGAAACAATCTTATAATATTTAACTTATTGCGAATTTATATTCGTGAAATTTCATCAATCATTTATCATCTAATTTTATATTACACTATTTTTTTTTTTGGGGGACAAAGTAATGTCTGAAGAAATTGAGAGAATAGAAAAATAAACCAACAACAAATCTGATATTTTACAAAATTCACGTTTTGCGTAAATTTTATGACGCTATTATATATTTATAGCAACTTTTTTCGCTTCTTGCTCCTCTATGTACATAAATAAGTTGGCGAGAATTCTCTATTTTCAGTCTGCAATAGTTTTATTGTAATAAAATTTTAAAAAAAATCCATACGTAAACCAACAATTTTCCACAAAAGTCAAAAAATTTTATTAAGACAATGTTGCTTTTTTGTTTCGTTTATTGTTTTTGTATCATCCACTTAACTAAAAAGGTAATTATTTCGAATACTCTAAGCCATAAAAAGTTCATTTCTTAGAAAGCACCCATTCCATCGTCATCATGCAATTGGACTCAAAGAAAATGTTTGTATACTTGTAGATTAATTACAACATTTGTAATTAACAGAGGGGAAAATCGGATGAATGATAACAGGAATGAAAGTTATAAATCTTTCATAAATTATTTTTGTTTGTATAGAAAGCGTGAATTACTTACATATAAATAGAATCTTGATGAAAATTTGAAGCAAAAAAAAAAAATTTGAATAATAATAATAAAAAAAGGAGGAAGATTTGCAACCTTAACGATTAATTTTTATTCGGGCGAATAAATTATATTCAGTATTTTGTAAAAATAATAAAAGCTTCTCTATATAGGAATAAATCAAGTGTACAAAGTTTGATAGATTGTGTTTTTGTTTTTTGTTTCAAAATAATGATGGAAAATTATATGGAATAAATAATTTAAATTGATATAGGTACTTATACAGAGTGGTCCACCAGAGGCTCTCCTGGTCTTGCAACTTTGACGTTGAAACTAGAGTTCCTACAAGAGTAGGCAAGCCTCTGGTGGACCAACCTGTATATACGGTACGGAATTGTGAAATTTTAACAATTAATTTAAAAAGGATTTATTTAAGTGGAATGACATTATAGATCGCATAATAATGCCTTGCACATATAATAACATGAAATTTGTGGGTTAAAATATAGATTAATCATCACAGGACATTTTAATCCTAATATTAATTATGTTCGTATTCGTAAGCACATCTCACACCTATAACCAGTCGGATTACTATAATTGAATGCGAAACGGACCGCGAGCTTTTCCATTTTCCACCATCACCATGTCAATGTTATCGTATACATAGAATACAACAATATTATAACTATAGCAATATTGAAAGTTGAAACTTTATAAATTGATTATACGGAAAATTCAATTTTGTTTTTTCGATTTTTATTGCAAAACGCAATCGATTCCAATTTCCCGAACAACTCGAAGTAACTCTAATAGATCATAAACGAATTTTAAGAGGAATAAGGGAGGTTGGTTGGTTGAAAATGTTGCGACATGTCTCTGTTTGGTGAGGAAATTGGCATGCAATAAATGTATATATCAATGTTATATAGTAATTGTATGATGGTTATATATAATATATAGAGAAAGCTTACTACCAACTAATTTAATTTGCCTTGCTTGGTAGCGTGATGGATTCGACAATTCTATTTAATATTCAGTATGTGTGAATGCCACCTTCAGCCCAAGGACTTTCAGGTGCTTTTCTAAAGTAGCTACACGTCTATGGAAGGTAAACGGAACAGTAAAGTTGAAAATTAATCTTATAAACCTTCCGTTTATCATACGTGGTATATATTAATTTTAAAGTTTCCAGTTACCCAAATTGATGCATATAGATGGAATTAAAAATCAATAGTGGCAACAATAAAAAAACCAAAAACCTCTAAAATAATCGATTCATTATAGAATCGCTTTAGAAAGCTTTTAAATCCCAACAGTTTTCAACAAACTTGATCCTTAATCGTGTAGCCGTTGTATCTAGAGAAAAATTGATCTTTAAAGTAGATAAACGAGTTATAAACGAGAAATTATATTAAGTACCGTCACTTTTTTTTTTTTAGGAAAATATATTTTACAAATATTGAGTAAAATATTTCAACAAATTTAGCGAATAATTTCATCAAACCCAGTTTAAACAAACAACACCTGTTTCCATATAATTTAATATTCAAACCGCACATGTGTATATTATAAGATGTCGGTAATTGAAATTCTCAAATATTATTTCCCTCATATTTCTTTGCCAACAATATTGAAATAAACGACGAAGACTATCAAATTATTAAGTTATAAAATATCAAACTATAACCGTTCAATATTCAAAGCTCTACGAAGAATCCTATGAATTGCTCATTAATATCAATTTGTTTCTATATAACGATATACTAAACATATATAGTAGCACAAAAAAAGAGACTATAAATAATAAAATCGATGCTATTTATATATATATAATTTTGTTGTTGTTGTTGATCATATACAGGAATGAAAAGGATTGTTGAAAATTCTCTCTAGAATGATCGACCAAGTGCGAAACTGGCAATTAGGTTAATTAAGCTTACAGTTGAGCGTTTAAGGAAACTGCACGTATTTCACTAGTGAAAATTGAGCTAAAATTTCCTGCCAACATCCCAAGGAAATACGGCAATATGAATTATTGCCTATCAAGAACAAATAAACGATACATATATGTTTATGTAATTATATCGAGATTTCCACGTTAACTAATTGAATTGTCAGAAAAATTCGAAACATTATTCCATTAAAATTACAGTTAATCCAATGGTTATTATTTATATGATTCTGTTTTCTTCAAAACACTCTGTAGGGCCGAACTAATTTCAACACTCTCAACTAGTTTGAATTACACGTTTCGCTTGTGGAATTGCATATAAATAAAATGTTGGAATATTCGGTATATGTTGGCTAATTGAATTTTGACCCTCTACAAAATTACATTATATATATATATATATATATAGAACTGAACGTAATGTTGGTTTGGATTTAATGCAATCTACAACCCATCCATATATCCATATCCATATTTAACATTTTGTTACACATGAAAATACAATGCCATATAAATTTGATTTAGATCTTTCTAATTGAAAAAATAATTCTATGGCAAACAAAACAAAATGTAGAAAACAATAGAAATTTGTTTTGAAGAATAAATATAAAATAAATCACAACAGCAACAACAACAAAAATCTATATCTCCGTCAAAATATATACTTTTCGTAATTTCTCTAGTGATTTGCCATATAACTGATCTTTTTTTTACAGTCTTCCGGTTTTATATATATATATATATTTTTTTTTTGATCGTCTCTTTGTAAATCCACATCAATAGAGACATATAAAAAACGAATTTCGCTTACTATTACGTCGTTTTTTTTTTTCCTGCTGTATTATTTGGAATCAATTACACTCATTCAACTGGTGTCCATGAAACACTTTTCAACAGGTCGCTCACTTTTCGACAACTATAACAACATTTATGATTGAACCGATTTTGTTCAATATTCTGCCATCTATAGGTAATTTCGGCAATAACCCGGCGCATCCGCCATTTTTACAACCAAACTAATTTAAAGTTTTATTAGAGAAATTTATTACATTTTATGAAATACAAATACTCGCTTGTATATCACTTCAATTTCTTTACAATATAAAATTGAAATTACGATTATATGTTCACGTTTGAATTATGTTTGAAGCAATAAGCAGCTTATTTCTACACTTCGACAATAGAAAGTTATTTGCTTTAACTCAATATAATCCAATAGCGAGCCTTTTTCCATTGTCTACTTCAATTATTTTATATTTTTTTTATAGCCGAAAATCTTTAATAACAATCGAATAAAGAGCAATTTAACTTTCTCAAGAATATGGAAAATATTTGGAGATTAACGATTTTTATTTGGAAATGTTGAAACATTATTGAAGTTTATATAGTAATTTTGAATTAATTGAAATGTCAACATTCACGTTGTCAATTTTTGCTTTTATTGTAAAATTTTATTTAATATTTATTATATGGTTGTATATGTATGGAAGTCGTCAGTTTTGCATTTCATCCATCACAACTGCAATAACATTTGAATTTAGAGAGCACAATAATAAACCGGAAATCGATAACAAATTGAATATGTATAAGTATAAATATACAGTATATACATATATATATAACTATAGGTATATAGATTTACTCGAGGAAACAGTTTATTAGAGTTTCAATAAATATGGGAAAAAACAAATTATAATATCGAATTAGTGTTGCCATTGTATAGAATTTCAGTTTCATGTAACATTTCCAACAGTATAGTGAATATATACTGAAAGTCGAAGCTTTTCTACGCATGAAATACGATAAAAGAAATAGGACCGCGTGATCTGAATGTAATAATGTCGTATATTTTGAAACGTTTCCGATACATACACATTGACAATATCTATATGAAATATATAAAAATGGCAAGATATCTGCCACTACTGTTTTTATCTTCGATTTTCAATTTTTTATCCGTTTTGTACATACATATTTTTTTTTTCTTGGATCGTAGTACAACTCATATAAACGAAGAACAAAAACTAAACTGAAACGAACCGTATAAGGGGAAAAAAATGTAACTCTAATATAATACCTAGACATATAAATGTTACTATAATAAAACCTATGATAAAACATAAACGTTCCGTGTCGTGAACACATTCCGGAAGTTACTTAAATCGAAATATAATAACAGGAAATATCCGACATCGAATTTAAAATGTACATATTTTCGGTGGTGAAATCTCTATGATCCAATTTGGAAAAAATCGAATATTGGGAAAAAGAAAACAAATTGTAATATTTACGTTATTTTTCCGTTGAAATATTATATTATAACGGATGATTTTTGTTGTTGTTGTATAAATTCTAGGTATCGTCAAGAGGATTACAGTTTTCTTTGGATGTCCAGTTTCTTGATTTCGCATTTGGAAACTTTGCAAATAAATATAAAAGTTATTCACTCGCTGATCAATAGGGAATTTATCAAAAAAAAAAAAAAAGAAAACTGATGCAAATCCAGTTTATATCAAATATGATAGTATAGTGTTTGAATAATTTAATGTAAACATATACAATATTATAGACAAACATACACAGTATTTTTTCCCCCTTATTTTTGTTTGTAGCACATATTTCATATTCTTTACTCTTTCGTGTTTTATGTGTTGTAATTCGCATTAATAAACCTTTGGGCTGACACGACAAAATTTGTCGTAATTATATCAAATCAACATATAATTCGATAACGACAAAAATTTCGATCGTCTCCACCCACTCGTACTCTATCGACCCTTTATCTATAATCTTCTCATATACAACTGTACGTTGTCAAGACAAGACTGTATTGAACTATATGTGCTGAATGTTTCGATAGTATAGATACGAGATGTGGTTTTTCCTTTTTTTTCTTTGTGGGGGCGGCTTCTTTTTCTGTTGTGGTATATGAATTGTGGGACCCACCCTCATCTAAAATTAATTCGATAGGGCGGCGCACAGCTGTTGCTAATCCAGTGATATTGATGAGTACAGTATCGGGAATCCTGTGTATAAGCCCATGGATCTAACCAACGATTTTGGTCAGCTAGCAAAATTATGTGGGCGGAATTCACGATTTTTCACACACACACACACACACACTTATTTATTGCTCAGTAAAAATAAAACATTGATGTTACACAACCGCCGCATGTTTATACTATAGTGTGATATTTTATTAAAAACAAATATAGACGTGTTTCGTAAATGCATTTCTGGCATTTTTATTGCCGTTTTATAAATAGCCTATCAGACATTTTGGGCGGAGAGGATAAAAAAAAAAACACGGAATGAGGAACAAATTGAAAGGCAACGCCCTTGTCAAATAAAATTGCCGATATTATTACCAAAATCAATTAAGGGTTACTGTTACAATTGACAAATAGAATTAGTACGACTAAATTTGAGGCTTTTTCCCACATTGCTTCTATACTAGCAAATTGAAGAAAGTAAAAAAAAAACTTGACTTTGCATTAATTAAGTTAAAAGCTGTTGTGGAATAGAAAACAATTTATTACAAGCGAGTCTTGATAAATTAATTTAGTTTGTTTTGGGAATTGCGAGGGAAACGCACAATTCTCAATTATCATTCATATATAAATAGTTTTTGCCATTTGTTAATATTAATCGAGATAATTTATCATTTAATTAAATATTAACATATAAATGATAGGTATAATAATCATCAACATTATTATTTCCGGCTTTTGTTAGATACCTGTTCGTGTATATATGTTCTACTACATCAACATTAATAGAATATCCGCTTTTTCGTCGAATATTATAATAATTTTGAATCATACTTTCCATTAAGGATTTGTTTGTTGCATTATTTCGGTCCCATTTTCTTCATTCTGAATATTTAATGATAGCGATGAGCATTTATCGCAATTGTACGCTTCAGATTTTGTTATATGTAAAATGTAATCCGTACCAATTAAACAACATCTTATTGATGATGGAAGAAGGATAGAATGAAAGAAGCTCATTACTACATATTTGCCATTTGGAAGTTTTCCCACAAGACATCAAGACAGATTCAGATTTAATTCGTCTACACCTTTTCTCATTTCCATTTCGCATTACTATTTTATTAATCTTTGTCAAGTGAACGTCAAAAATTGATGTAGCAGTTATTGAAGGGGTTTTAAGATTGAAAAAAAAGTTACGCCAAGCGGAAAAATCCACTTTCTGGACATTATCCATCTATTATCCGTTAGAAATTCGATTTTCAAGTTTTAGAATATATATGTTGAAGGGACCAAAACGAACAAGCAAAATTGTCGAGGTGATAATATAAAACTTACAATAGTTATCTCAAATATTGGATATGAGAAGCGTTTGGAATTGTTTAACGTCTTAAACTATAGCTAAAATAGAAATGTTACCTACTAGCCAGTTATGGGTCAATGGAAAACGATGAATATATCTTTGTATTCATAAGATATGGCATGTTTAACGATACCTTTGGACCGGTGAAAAAGGCTGGTCGCTTGGAAAATTTCAATAGATCATCCATATATCACGTAGCCAATAGTGAAAAATAAAAGGAACACAGGAAAGAAAAAAAAAACGTTTCACTTTTTATTATTATTATTATTATTATTATTTTACCGTCATCCCTTTTAACAGTTGAACCTTTCTTCTACTATTTTATATGATGGATTCTGACCAATATTAAATTCAAATTTATGGTAATATTTGATCTCTTAGACATAAGTCAACGACGCTATATTATTAGATCAAGGTAAAGAAAGCTTTATAAGGCTGATTGTCGCCAACCGCAAATACGAAACCATATTGTGTCAGTCACCAAAAAAAAAAAACAAACAAAAAACGATCTTATTTTTTTTTTGCTGACAAGCTAAATCGCATTAAAAATGTTACTTTAGGCGAATCTTATTCTATTCGAGAATATACGATGGAAATAAATGTGTATATAGCACGATGAAAATCATATGATTTTATATTATCGATATTAACATATTTAAATGAAAATGGATGGAAATTGCAAGAAGTGCAACTTTCACATCGAGCTAAGCCATAATCCAGAATTGGGTTGAAAAAATAATCCTGTAAATTTGGCTACCATCCAAGATTTTTCTTCTCTAACATCCCAGCACTAAACAATTTAAATATGTTTTATATTTTCCAGATTCTCGTCTCATACATATAGATAATTTTTTTTTTTTGGTGAAAGAACTGATTTAAATACAAGCAAAACGGAACAAGAATATAATTTATTATTTATCGATGCTTTTTTTTATCTATACATATATGTTTTTCTTGTTGTTGGAGTCCTTAACTTTCCGATTCTAGGCATCTCTCTCTTATACTTGTATTGGAAAAATCTGAACTAAATCTTCAAGTTTATATCTCGGTTTAACGATCACAAATCAATATACTCGTGACAAAGATTATTAGAGAAAGCTGTTAACTAAACTATATGTATTGACTATAGCTATATATCATAAATTTTTCTAAATGAGAGAAAGTTCTTTATTTGAACTTTAGCAACTGTACGACCTGTTCCAGAATTTCTAGTAATTGTTAAAACTTTAGTCTTTGAAAATAAATATCACTAAACTACCAAACTATTATTGGATTTTTTTTTGTTTTGGTGCAATAAAATTGAGAAATACGAAATCAAATACTTCAACGATTTGTAAATTGATTGTTGAATTGTTAATTAAGTCCTATAGCTTAATGGAAGCTTTATTGAAGAGTTTGAGCTAAAATCTTAAGTTTATACGTTTTGCGTCAAGATAATCCTTTATTTTCTGAACAAAGATCGTAGTATTAGCAATCATTAGATTGAACGAAAAATGAAAATATTATGTATTTAAATAACATATTAAAAAACAAGTTTCAGAAGTCGACAATTCCTGCATGAGACCAGATTTCAATGGTCGAGTGCAGGAATTGACTTCTGAAACGAGTTTTTCATACCATTTTCCCTGTATTGCATCCCCTTGTACCTTTTTTTAAAAAAAAATTAAACCCTCAAAATTAGGGAATTTTATAGGAGTTGGTATTACAAATAAAACAAATGGAAATTCTATCTGGCCGATTTTCAATTTTTTATTCTTTTACGTCAAGTTGATTTTCATTTGTTTGAATATCCATTTTCAATGCGATTATCCAGTGAAAATGTGTTACAGGAAATTATTGAAAATAGAATTACTTCTGGTTATAAAAATAAAAATCGACTCTTTTGTTGACCTTAAAATCTATCAAAAAGTGACGTTTCAGCTAGTGTTACCTGGTGTTACCAGCTTTAAAAATAAAATTTCCCCGATATTTCTACACTCAAAAGTAGTGGAAAAATAGATATTTCTTCACTCTTTTTTCTGTCATAATACGTCCATTTCCAACGCAAAATAGGAAAAATAATTTATTCTTTCAAGTTGGAATTGTTCGATTACTGAATAAACATCTCTCAATTGTATAGCTATGTAGTTATTCAAATAATATATATTGTCATGAATACGTTGTTGAACAAAATTTGGAAATAAAAAGACAATAAATAAAATGAAATTGCTGGATTGAGTACTAAAATTATTCATACATTTCACCATAAAAATTCAGATTTTGATATCGCATTGAAATAAATCCAATTTATTTTACCATAAATTGGTTATCATATAATATTTTTCCCATCTACAATCATTTATCTAATTTTCTAATACGTCAATATTTACTTAGACGAATGTAAATTTAACGATTTGGAAGATTCTTTTTTTTTTTTTTTGGAAATATCAATAGTTTTATATTTTATTATTGCTCGATTGGGAATAAATTTTTTCAACATCGAATACGAAATGATGAGTTATTAACGCTATATAGAGACAACTCACTTTGATTCCCTTGACATTACCGTCGACACGAATTTTTTTTATTATACCTAAGCTATAAAACCATCTAATCACACTTCGAAACTTCGGAAATTAAAATAAATTGCTTGCGCCAAATAAAACAAGTCGTATATAGTGTTTTGAATCTTTCTTCATTGATTTATTATTATTTAGTAATTTTATATTTATTTTTTTTTGCAAATTATCAAATTTCCAATGTTTCTCGCTTAGCAATTTCAAGTGCAAAATAGTATCACTTTACGCAAAGATTGAAATACCTTATTGCTTATACGCCTGATAGTGATACTTTTGTTTCAAAGCGCTGAATGAGGATCAAAGTATATATATTCTAACCAATAGCCTCCATATCATACGAGATTAATTAGCATGTTGAGAGAGTTTTGATCGGATTGAATACCAATTAGAATTTTTATTGTTATGTTTTATATTCAAAATAAAATTTTATAGCGAAGACGATAAGGATTTTTTTTACAATGAACATGATTTTGTTTGGGTCGTTGTTTGGTTAAACTCTTTAGTTTGAATTGAGCATGAAAAGCACATCTTAAATATAAAATACAGCACCAGCTCGGCCATTGGTTCGATAGTTTGGAATAGCTAACTTAAGCGCACACAAATACATAATATTATATACCTACAATGATTTTCATCTCGTCGTCGCCAATGATTGCCCATAATTTTCCTTTCAAATTTCCAAACCGTACAAAGCTTATGCACGCACGTCTCTATATTCTTTGTGAAAAGTGATTGGTTAGCAATATTTTATAAGAAAATTCCCAACTATATAACAAAGACGATTTTAAGAAAAATCCCAAATAATAGGCATATTCAATCAAAATTTATGATTATAAGGATTGGATTTATTCAAACATGCCGAATACTCATAAATTGTTTATTTCTAGAGAATAATTCCACTGAGGTATAGCAACCTGACGTTTTGCTACAAATTACACAAATAGAAGAGAGTTTATACCTGTTCGGAATCCTATATGAGATTGTATATAGACTTACTCAAAGTAACGAAATAACATAGAGGAAAATATCTTGAATATTTCTGTTAGGTCATAATTCCTTTGCCTTCGTCCCCTTTATTTTCCGACATTTTAATCGAGAATATTGTCAACGATAAACACTCGAGATGAATATCTAATGTTCAGTGAAACGAAGCAATTTGCTATGAATTAGAATTATTATTATTATTATAGGCGACGTATATCAAAATGTTAGAGCTTTGTTTTTATTTTACAAAAAGGTGAATTGCTAATGCACATAACCAAATTTACAATTTTGGATAGCATTAGAACCCAACTCTAAATTGATTATATTTTAAATTGAATATTCAACACAAACTATCGTTATTGTTCGTATTATTGAATCAATGCGACTTCCATATTAAATATTCGTCTGCGATAGAAACTGTAAAGAACTGATGATGGGCGGGTTGAATAGGGAAAATTAGTTGAGCTAAGAAAAAAAATCAAGCCATAGATAGATGATGAATGCATGATGACTGTAAATTTTCGTCTTCAACATTCAAACGAACATTTACAACTGCATTTTATCGTACTAACAAAAGTTATAGCTTCGAATTTTATTTGTTTCCAATGATTACGTTTTTATTATATTACAGTGGAATTTATGATTTCTCAAGTCTTTCTTTATTGTCGCATAAGAAAGTCATCTATTTGAATGATTAACTTCTAAAATAAAATTTAAAAAATTAATATTAATAAATAAAGCTCTGACTAAAAGATTATTAATGAGTTTCGAAATTATTCCAGGAATGCTTCCGGTCGCTACATTACACAAAAATTTATGGCATATTCTATAGGGACTGCATTAACATTTTTACCTTAAACCATATGAAATAAACATTAAGAATATTATTCAAAATTAGCATAATCTACGGAAAATTCAAATTTCATAACGACCACACATTATTAAAAAAAAACGAAAATCGTCTCTCTAACAAGAAACAACAGTAATAATAACAATATTTTAAAATGATTAATAAATTTTTCTTTCTGTTGTTGGTAGTCACTTTTGTTATTCTAGTTTTTTTGTTTTTGTTTTAATAAATTGATCGGACAACATCATCGGCCATTGATAGAGTTTTAGCGGCTTTGGTCAATTAGTTGCTCGTCTCCCAATAAACCTGATTAGGTTTGTGTTGAGATTGCAGAGCAATTAGTCTCATTGGTGTGTCTGTCAAGTAACATCTTGAACTAAATACCTTATCTCTCAGTTTGGCATTTATATCGAATCTTGATTTAGATTTGCTAGATTGCTGGAATTATCAATTAATTGATCGAAATTGCAAACTAGAAACAAATAATCTTATATTTCGTTGGGAATATTTCGAAATTGGAAAAGTTTTGCAATTGAAACATCCAAGATTGTACTTAAAAAACTTCTAAATTGTGTAATTATGAGTTGTCAGTTATGTTTTTATTGATCTTGTTTCTCGGTTTTGACTTTTTTTTGGTTTGAAGTCTCCACCCTAAAATACAATCAACAAATATGAATTGTATGCGATGGAGCTTATCAAATTCTAATTTTCCATTACAGAAAATTGAATAAAATACGATTATTGTTGTTTTTTCTCCATTTCAATCACCTATCCCGATAGAAAATAGAACCTATCTGGCAAACGAAAGAAGGCAATTTCAATAAAAATCGTTCGACGAGTATACCAACCATAAAAAAATATAATAATTTAAAATATAGTAGATATTGTAAGAATATTTGTAATAGACTTTTATATATAAGAATCACGCTCATCACAACGGGAAAAAAAAGGTTTCAGTTTTGTTATCATCATCATTATCGACCCTTGATCGTGATACAGTACTACGTGATTCCATTAGTTTGAGATTTTCCCCATATGAATTCTATATATAGACACAAATATAAAAACCAACGAAAATCGAACAGATTCATCCTTTTGTTTCGGCTATTAATTCAAAAAAAAGAAAAACAGAATAGAAATTTGAAAAGAGAACCGCAACACATTTCACAATATTCCTATGCAACTATATACTTTGAAATATTGATAAGGCTAAGTATCTGATTAGATTGAGTGAGTTGTAAGGTATTTTCGAGATTTTCACCGAGATATGTTGGACTTTTTATTTTATTTAATAATTTATGATCAATTGATGGTTAGCGTGAGAATTTCAACGCACATGTGCATGTTATAAAACTTTAAATACAACCGCGTTTCTATTTTTTCAATATTTTTTTATATTTCAAGCTAAAATATAAAATAACAAGATTAATTAATAAACTTATCGAATTACTCTTATAAATAAAACTTACAATAAATTCAAGACTTTAGAAAAATTGCGTACAATTTACATAGACAACAAACTCATCTCCATTAGGTGAAATTATGTAAATAGCAGCTCATATAGATATACAGACACAAATAAAAAAATCAAAATATCAAGACAATTTCTATCCGACATTCGTGTTATATTCATAAAGATTCCAAATATTCGGATTGTTATCTCCAAATTCGACCTAGAAATACCCCTTAAGGCTATTGCAAATTCTAATTATCATTCACCCCAAACAAATTTATTCAATTATTATTTCTACATTCCGTAATTGCATTAGCTTTGAATTTTCTCAAATTATTATTTCATAAAATACCTTACTTATACTTAATAATATTTTATTGATTAGAAATTGAAATTTTGTTGTTACCTATATATTCTTCTAAAATTCACCCTTACCAATTATAATCAGAAGCCCATATTTTCATATAGTAGGTATTGAAACTTGAGCTTTTTATATTGATTATAATTCGACGAAAATTTCCCAATTTATTTGTATTATGTAGTTTGTTTGATGGTTTGATAAATTTGGCATGTTGTGTAATTAAACAAATTGGTTTATAATTTATATCATTGAAACAGCCGTTCTTTCGTCCAAATACCCCACCTTATATTTTCACCATTCAAACTTTGTAATAAATCATTCTATACATTAAAAAAAAAATGGAAAAAATCGCTTTTGTAGGAGACCTCAAAGGGAAGATTAATAAAAGGAATTCATATAAAATATTTATGTACTGTCTACACTAGTTGATGTGTACATATTGTAGAGGAAAAATTAACGACATTCCTTGAGAAAAACGACCAAAAGAAAAACTAGGACACATTCATTATATAAGCTTGGGAAATATAATTAAAAAAAAAACAAATTCAATAAAGACTCCAATACTTAATTAAAATTAAAAAAAATTAAAAAACTTTTCCGTTTATTCATAGTAATTCAACATTAAATCATACATTGGAAAATTGAACACAATAAAATCCACTATCTTTTTATAATTATCGAGTTCTTTTCCTCTTTCCATGGAAAATTTTCAATTTATCGAGAACAAAAGAATAATTTGTCTCTTGAATAATATTTCGTAGAATTAGTCATCAAGGGATAATAATATTAATTTAATCGACAGAAATCAGTTTAGTTACTTTATAATCATTAGTTAAATATTGACCAAAGTGGTTATATTTATAATAGGGAACATTAATAGAGAACTGTTTGATTTGAAGGAACACACCATTATTTTGTTAAAAGATAAACAGAGGACCAACAAATAAAGGTAGAAAATGTGTCTTTCAATAATAATAATTCTTCATCATGATCGCTAAATTCATCGCTATATCTCGATTTTAACTCCGTACTTTGTCATTATGCTACGAAACTATGGTAGGAGAAAACAATTGAGTTAAAAATAAGAGATTTATTTAGAGAAATACCAAACTAAACTATATTTGCTACGCTCAAAAGTTTTCCACCTCCAACTAAATTCTTAATTACTTACGAGTTGTTACAAGGACAAGACAATCATTATCCAAATTAATAAATGAAATCATATTAATGCAACATATAATAAATCAAAGATAAAACACAAAGTCCTCGAAGAATCCTTTATTATATCGACGCTATATAT
>JAZBGX010002064.1:0-11265 GCA_037414775.1 Zonitis immaculata | reverse complement strand
TATAGAGACATGTAGTGAAATATCAACTGCATCATTTACGCTAGTTAACATTAATTACAAGGAACTGCTATTAGAACAAGAGATAGTTTGATCAAGTGTATAATCAATCAATTAATCAATCAACAACATCATTATTTATGTTCCAATTAATTAATTAATTAATATATTGAAACATTACAATATTCAAATATTCTTTAGCAATTTTCTGTGTATGTTTTTTTTTTTGCCTGAATACCTTTTGTCTGTTCTTTTACTTCGGTTTATTTAACACTCCATTCAAACCGACTGACTACATGATCGATAAGTTTTGTAGACGACTACGTGACTTTAACAGAATGGTACTTTGATTTAAAGATTCAATGCAATTTGTCTCCAGTTTATCTCTTTAGAATAGGTGAGACGACAGAAAAACAACAAAAACTAACTAATAAAACAAAACCTGAATGCGACAGTTTCTTTAATTACTAACAAACTCAACTATTGAGTTGACATAAAAGTTTTTTTCAATTTAACCAAAGACAAAACTTTCGAATTGAATTATTCAAATTGTTAAGGAACAAATTAGTTTTAAAAGGTTTGAATATCGAATCACAGAATCTTTTGGAAATAAATCAAAATTTGTGAATAGCGGAATCGTAATGGAAACAATCCGATATTTATTCTATTTATGTTAGATTATTGAGTCTGAATTGTTGGAAATATATGTAATTCATTCTATTGTATAAAAGAAGATAGCAGATTTATGTTCATTTGAAATATATATTTGTTTATAATCCAATTAACCCTGTTATAAAATTATACAAACAAACCAGAAACAAAGAACAAAAAAATACAACATGGATTTTTTTTTCAAACTTTTATGAGTTTTATTAGTCCACTCGAAGAGAATAATCCAGCTTAATTTACATTTTTTACTGTCAAAGCACGGAAAAAAATTGTACAAGAATCCATATTTATCATTCTGTAGTATTAAAAAAATTAAAATACGAAATAAGTTGAATTAAACAATGGCGCAATAACCGTTTGCTAATAAAACCCGGCGCTTCCACCAATTCTACCCAATAATAAATTCACAAAATTTGATCTAATTGTCAAATGATTATTAATCACATTAGAAAATCGAATTTCCAGGAAAATTAATAGGTGATGAAAAAACATCCATTAAAGGTCTGTCCGAATGATAATCAAACACAGATTACAGCAGAGACTTGAAAAATTAATAGATTCAAGCTCGGCATATCCACCAGTTGTATTCTTTAATAAGCTTGCGACTTTTTTCTCTTGAAAAAACAACAACCAAGTTTAATTGAATCTCCTCCAATTTAATGAATTGGATGAATCCACAATTAGAAAAAAAAAAGGAAACTTGACAAGATTTAAATTAATCACTTTTGGGGGTGAATTAAATTTCTATGTTAATTTTCTCAAATACTTTCAAACATAAAAAGTACAAACATGAAACTTTCAAAGTTCAAAGTATCCTAATAATAAATGTGATGTCATTTCAACACCTTAATAATTTTTAGCTACACAAATCGAGTCAAATGTAATGTAATAATAAGTGCAATTATTTGAATCCAAGGAAGATGTGAATTATAATTAAATTTGAATTTGATGAATCATAGAAAGAAACAAAGTTCTACTCAAAAATAAAAGAATCTTTATTACTGAAAAATGTCATAATTCTCCACAACTGATCCCGGCGCATCCGCCATTTATAATCCAAAATAAGCTTAGATTCTTTGTGAAATTTATCAATATTTTTCTTTCAATGTAGTTAGAAAGAAAAAATGCAGATAATGACGTAGAAAATTTACATTTTCTTTATTCTGACGTATTTCCACTTTTCACGAGGATCAAGCTTTCCGCTAATTCTTTCGTACATTTGCAAACATACGAAAATAGAACGTTGCGTCTTTTCAAGTGAAAAATATAACAACATTTAATATAACGCTTGTTATTATTACAAGAAATTTCAACTACCTATTTCAGTAATATTCGATCAAATGATAATAAGATCAACAGATCAAATTTTCACCACCAGAATTATAGATTGCCAAGTTGATTATAATATGTTCTCGTAAGCTCATGAAACTTGTACGAACAACAAATATAGACGTTGGAAATTTCTCCGGTTGAAAAATTCCTAGAAAGATCTGGCACATCCACCCACCATTATCTTACCTTATAAATTTTGCCAACTTTTGTAAGATTATTTTTAATTATAACAAAATTCCCAACAACAACAACAATAACCGAATTTTCCGTAATTCGACTACTATGATAAGCCTAATAATAAAAGTAATTGTACAAAAACCTAATAATGTTATTACAACAGGAACGTGATCATAATAATAAAGAAAATCGAGTCGTTGTGACTCCTATAAATTCCTCTAACATTATTCGAGGGGAGAGTTAATTTGAGGGTGATTATGAGTAGCATTCACAGAAGGCTCATTTCTATTTTATTGAAGATTCTCGAACATATAAGGAAAGTTTCATTAGTTAGTTTATATCATTCGCAAACAATATTTATTTTATTTGATTTATATATGGATAGAATTTTAGGATTTCTAAAGTAAGTTAAGAAAATATATGGAATTGATTGAAAGTTATTGAAACATTTCAGCAATACGAAATGAAATATTTTTTTATGAATATCAATATAATTCAGTGAGTAGGTACTACGGAATACATTCAGATAAGATAAGAAACTTCTATTTAGGTTTTTTTTTCTAAATGTGAATTCGATAAATCGGAAAGCCGAAACAAGCCAACTATTTGATTAAAAAAAAAAAAAACTCCACTCTAGAGACAATGGAATTTCCACATTGATCAAATTTCAAAAAAAAGAAAACAGAAGAATTGAATGAAATTAAGTTAACCACCAATTTTACCATCACTTTTATAAAATGATTTGTTATTTTATTTGATGATTGGAGAAATATGTCATGGAATTTATAATATTACCTTATAAACAACAACAAAAAGTGATTTACAAGTACCACAAAGACTGTAAGAAGAAGAGGACAAACATCGCACCCAATTCATGCAGCACTTTGAAATATTAATAAAGTTAAGATTAAAAGAACATGCACCATGCTATTTGCACCAATAAGAGGGCTCGTTTTGCAATATTACAAACAAAAAAGCAGGAATTTGAGAATCTTAAAACAAAATAAATTGAATTTCTCTAATAATCTGAATGTTTATTAGTCCATTACAGGAAAGAATACAAACAACAATAGTCATTCATTATTGTCCGTTTGTTTTTATCAAAGAACTCAAATCACAAAAAGCTAAAATTCGAAATTCCTAAAGCTAGAAATGAGCGGATTATTGTTGGATTAAATTCAAACAAAATGTTCTATTGTGTGAATAAAATTTCCCATGCGACAGATAACAATAGTATTCCGATGAATCTTTTACGGGTTTTATTATTTATTTTATCAATTCCATTGGGAAATTTTCATTAACTAACTTTGGCGTTAAATTAATTTTTCGATATTAGGTACCTGAAGTATGTTGCAATTTGAAAGATTTAAGCAATGAGTATAAAGAGATTTGACTTATTATCATACTTGAATATTCAACATATAAAATACAGTTTTTTCTATATTTATGATATAAATAATCGAGAATTTGCATTCAAGTATTAAAAATTTGATTCATCATCTATAAAATTATAAGTAACTATATAAAAATAAGTAGCACATCCACCAATTCTCCCAATTGAGCTGCTCAAATTAAATTAATCCATGAAAAAATTACAATTTCTTCAAAGACAAAAGCAAGAATCACAGAAACTTGAAGCACTAATCCATTTATAAGATTAAAATGACAACAAAGGAAATGAATTTTTTCCAATAATTTCGAATTCGTTTAATCCACTTTAGGATTGAATAAAAACAATAAAATATGCCCATTTATTGGAGTTTGTCTCTTCTATCAAGTTTGGAATTTGCATTGTCGAAATGAGCAAATTGTTTGAGTGACCAAATAAAAAAAAAAGCTGCCCAGCGTAAATAAAATGTCCAATAGGATTAAACAAAGCTCGCATTTTTATTATTTTATCGATTTTACTTGGACATTACAATTGTCATCGAGGACATTTCTTTTAATAGGGGGTGGGGGGAGGCGTATTTGAAAAAGATACGATTTTATGACACAGCCGAATTCTTTCAATTAATGGAATTATCACGAACTGCAAAAAATTGTGGATTGTCACTCTAATAGAATATATATGACTTATTTTTATTAGTCGTCAGGCTTTCAAATGAAACTAGGTGAAATTATGACAATGACAATTCCAAAGGAGAAAAGCCTGTTCTAGTTCTTCAATTCTTTCCATGAGGACTCGAAATTATAAACGTAAAATGAAACACATCCATCACGGCATATTTCACTCATTATTACTTCATTATATTTTTATAACTTTTATGAATTCCATTAATTTAATGTAGAGCACGAAAAAAATTCAATTTATTCTATATTTATGATATCATGAAAAGATAGAGAATTTTCATTGGAGTTCAACAGGAAATAATAAGAGAATTTCCAATGAAAGGTACTTCAATTTAGTATTTTGAAATGAAAACAACAATTTTTCCGAGAAAATTCTAAACAAAACAATTTTCACCGAATCGATTTTCAAATGGAAGAAATTATGGGAAACCATGCGCATCCACCATTTTTGATACAGTTGAAATGTTTTTCAATTTGTGGAATTATTCGCGGAATTTTCATGTGTTGAACGATCAAAATCAAAAATATGAGTTACTGGAGATAGAATTATTGTTAATGAAAAAGACCTTCTGTCAATTTCGCGTAAATTTCCCAGACTAAAGCCACTTATTTGAAATTGATAGAATCAAAATACCAAATCAATCAATCATTAAATGATGAAAAACTTGGTAATATCATTAAATTCAGCTACTCCAATTGAATGCTCAGAACACAAAAAAAAATCACTTAATCTTCAAACTAATATGCAAGAGAAGGCAGAAAACATGGGAAATTTGATGAATTGGAATAGTGGGAATATACATTACACTATCTTCGATCCAACTAGGTTTATCCAATTTTTATGGAATTCCCCGAAAATTTTCCATATTTTCAACAATTCAGGATCATATATCTGTGATTTTCATGAATTGTAGAATAATGTAGTAGGTTGTTGAGAAGAGAAAAAAATCGGAGAGGATTTGTATTGATGGCAATTGGAGAGATTGGAAATTTGTCATTACAATTCTCCGATTATTTCCACTCGACTACATGTCTGTCATATAATTCGATTGGGTTCGTTCTAACAGCAAGCGATTGAATTGATCCTAATCAAAATTTATTCCCAGAAGATCTAATTGTAAAAATTTGAGATTTTGAAATGTAAAAATGAATCAATAACAAAATATTTGTTGGATTATTATTCTTATTCTCATTGAAATGTCTCTCGAGCTTCATGAATTTTATTAATTTCGTCTTAAACATCAAGAAAAATCCAATGTTATTTGCATTTATGAGTATTTGGTGAATATATACGAGATTATATTCGTGCATAAAAATTCCATGTTATAGTTTTGGTCGAATATATGTACCATTTGGGAGAAATTCGAGTTTTCTTATTAATATAGAATTACAGTTTTTATAATGGAAAAAAATGTCTAGGAATTTGATGATAGCATTTGAATTAGTCGATGAGATTTTTCATTCAACAAACCGAAGAGTGATTATTAATTAATGCCACTATACGAGAAACAGAAAAAATAATCTCTAATTCTGATCCAAATGCTTTCACTTTCGTTGATCGAAAATAAAAAATGCTCCATTTTAAAATTGAATAATCAGACTCGAAACAATTCGTTCTAATTCTGTTAAAATTTGTAATTTACGTTTATTGTTTTTCCTTTTATCCATTCTGTTTTGACTGGCTTTTCTTTCTAGCATTATTTGACAGTTGATTTCAGAGGATAATTGAAATGAATCAACATGGATATATCTTCGAATATTATTAACAACGTCTTTTGGGATCGATGAATACGTACAAATTCAAGGTTTTGTTATCATTTCTTGAATCAAATTCATCTATTATACATTTTGTGTTGAAAATTAAAATCGAAATTACAACAATAATTAGAATTTCAGTCTACTTAGCATTCTAAGAAGGTGCATATTCTCTGTATCAACAACAACAAAACTAATTGGTTGTTTGTTTTGCGAACTTTATAAACTAATTTAATAACTAATTTTATTCACAATATACAGCCAGCGTTCAGTTTATGGAAATAATATTAGGTAAAATTTCCAAGATCTCTCAGTCGTTATCAATCTTGATTAGTTCTAATTGAGACGTCTTTTCTCTTATAAAAACTTCATTGAAGAATTGGGGGCGAATAGATCTCATTTCGGTTAGATAAGACATTCCAAAAATCGCAATACAACTTAATCATTGATATTTGATAATTGAAATAGTAGAAGATGTTCAAAATAAATGATTGGGAAAATGCGGAAACTTTTAATGCAAAAAAGAAAAGAAAAATAACACTTTAGGGAATATTTTCGAAAAGGTAAGATTTCGAAATATTATGATGGAAACGTCTATCTCATTACATACGATTTTAAATATCAAAGATTTTCGTTATTAACATTAGATGCTTTTTGAAGTGGCACTAAAGAATAGTGTCATTAAAGTTTCATTCGAAAGATGAACCAAAATCAAACGCAATTCGACTTATTTGAGTTCCATTGTGATAGTTTCATTGAAACACTTGGTCAATTTGAACAGGTGAATCTTGGAAATTCAATCATTATTATGATTCGAAAAAGACGATCCAATAATCTATTAATTCATACGTTCATCCGGCGCATCCACCATTCTCAATTCTACTATCAAAGTATAGTTCAATCAAAAAAGTTTACAGGTAGGGAATTTTTTGATTGAAGAAAGTATAATCATCGAATTATTATTCCCACTTTAGCCACAAAAAATTAAAAAAGTGTGAGCAATGTGTCATAAATTTTTCAAGAAATTCAACAAATACACGTAATAAATTCGAATTATTATCAATTCACTTCTATAGAACAACAATTAATGTGTCCAACTTCAATGTTCCAGTATATCCCAATTAACATGTACTTGGTTAATGGAGCTTCGAGGAATATTTAATAATCTATCAACAGCCTTTAATTTTCTAAGTTGTTCTCGCAAGTTGTTATGCATGTTAATTGGTGCCCTTGGTTATAATTTATATTAATTAATTAACTAACCAGCTTATAAAGTTGTTTGGTTTCCAGGATGATCACATTTGAAGAATACAATTTTTTCCTTCAAAATAATAGCAAAACTTTATTGAGACTTTAAAATTTGATTATCTCTCTCTCTCTCTCTAGTTAATTCAACTTCCCCAAAAGTTGTTTAACTAAAACTAAATTCATTCTACATAGTTAAGTATCGTAAAATTGTTATTTATAATGACGGTCAATTTATTTTCTAAATACAAAATTTCACATTCAATACTAAAATCAACATCTGCATAATCATAAAAGTGTCCCTATTTTATTATAAAATTACATTATAGGGGCAATTTTAAGCTGAACACAAATATATATATATATATATATATATATACAGGTGGTGTTCTGCAACAATACCGACCCTAATAAAAATCGCCCATCTGACACCGAAATTTTATGTGGAGTAATGAATTCCATACCAGTCTCTTCTAGTTATTTTATTGAATCGAAATATGGCGACGGTTGTTAATAATTTTCCAATAAGTGTTATTTTGTTTATTTATTCTATAGTATTTTGGCTAATATCCAGGATTTTGTTGTAAATTTGACTTGTTTATGCGAATATATTCTAAAAACTGATATAATCTGGTTGTTCAATAAAAAGAAATGTAGAAAATAGGAAATGTTTTGTTTTAGATTTTCCTGATAAATATTTATTATTGTTTATACAACTACGAAATTCTCAGTTCTATGTCGAGTGATAAATCAACAATTGAATGCCAATAGAAGAAAAATGTCATATTTGTCAGCTTTACAGCTCAATTTTTGCCAAAAACCATTCTCTAATTTTCCTAGTATTCAAATAAATCTATTTTTCGTAAACAAATCAGTTTGACTTTCAAAATAGGCCAGACACGACTTAAAAATATAGACGCTATTTCAAATGAAAGAATTTCTCTGCTCACCTTGTGGCTCTGTCAATTTAAAAGTGTGAAAGAAAACTGAGCAAATTTCACGGGACTCTTCATTTTATTTTACTAATCTATCATTGATGGAGGGAGTGTGTTAAAGAGACTATCAAATAATCAAGATGATGAATGAGGACGATCAACATTTATTGCAAGCACTTTTTCAAATTACTAAAATTTGGAGTACGCCCCCCGCGTCTCCACCATTTGCAATCTAACAAATTTCTCTCTATTGAAAACAGTTACTAGAGTCGAGAAAAATTCTTTTTGCATCAAAGAAGAGAAAGTTCGATTCGGAAACTCTTTTACTTTAGTTGGTTGTTTGCTATCTCTATTTTCCGATGAGTCTGTGTGGATTGCATTATGCTTTTCAAAGAATATCAAAATATTTTTTTTTTGATCGAATTTTAGTATTCAGAAAGTGAATGAATGATGATTGAACTTTCGAATATAATAATTTATATGCCTCTGATATCGAATTTTATTGGAATTTTTCTCGTCAAGTATTTCAAGTTTGAAATATAAATTCTAAATGGGAATTACAATGTTCCATCATGGAAATTGCATCAAATTTAATAATTTTGATCGATAGTTGTCAAAAAATTAGTGCTATAGAGACCTCTGAATGATAGAAATCTCGAAAAAAAACCGGTGCAATTTCTAAATTTTTGCATTTCCAGTATAAGTCACTTGAACAAGAATAAACTAGATGGAATGAGAAATTGTTTTGTCTAACGTTTTTCAGCACCTAGAAAATCCATTAATCAATTTTGTCGAAGAAAATCCAATCTATTCCACATATACATGAATGGCAAATAAGAAAAAAAAATATAAACTTGTTAACTTGTAGTAGTTTTTATACACATAGGTACAATAGAAGCAACAGATTGGACAAAAATCTCAACAAAAAACAATTGCCAGTTATTTGCAAACGTTTCCAATAAGATTTAGAATTCAATAATACTCACATATGAATTGAAATTTTTTAATGCGCATCCACCATTTTTCTACTACATTTCATAATCAATATCAAATTATAAAAATCGTTACAAAAAATCTGCATATTATTGATAATTACTTTTCCAGATATATTGTTCCTTAACAATTCCAGTTTGGGATATGTGTTGGAAGTTAAAAAAAAGCAAAAAACACCACACATATATACACACACACACACAGAGTGTTTTCCAATTCCAACATTCGTTTATTATCACAATATAAATCACTGTCACTTGAGGAAGATCTGAGTGAGGCAAATATACCATCTGTTCGATAGAAAACGCGTTCCACAATACAACAAAAATGCTCCAAAGACAGATTCATATTTGCGTGAGATCAATGAATCTATCAAAGATTTTCGAATAAACAAATAAAAAAAAAATGACAATAATAATAATAATAAAATATGCGGGGAGAAATCGTTTATTTTCTATATTTTTTTTCATCTTGTGGAATAAATAATGTAGTAGATTTGATATGATGAGATAAAGCGTTAATCTGACAGGAGTGTGACAACTATTTGCGATGCTTTATAGTTAGATGAAGAAAAAAACGGCAATAAAATTATAGAGAACCCTCAACTAAATCCCCAAAATTCTTGTCTATAATCAAAAGTTATTTTCGTATATGTACTTATATAGATTTTATCAATGTTATTATTGAGACATAAAATATTCGAGACGAAAAACGATAAATAACCACAATTTTGTGTTTTGACTTTGATGTGCAGATTCTTTATTGTATACAAACCAATGAATTCGATTGTATTTCTACTTTATTTCCATTCAATTCTCATTGACTCAGTTAATAATTGTCATGTTGTAAAGTTTAAAAAGTTTTCCTATTTGGACTTTTGCCACTTCTATCAAATAGAATGTTGAAATTTTCTTCGATAAATTTCTTATCAGTTTCCCTAAAACTTTGTATTAGTTCAGTTGTTGAAATAAACAATACGAACACAAGAAATAGTTGGTTCAATCAGCTTTAATTTATTGTAATAAATAAAAATCTACCATGCTAAAAATTTATTTGGCTTTTTTTTTGCATCCATTATGTTGAACTTGAAATAGATTTTATTTAAACAAAAGTAAAAACAACGGCGAATTAAAATGGAATATTAATTGAATCAATTGTGTGATTGAATTAATTTTGCAGATCAGGAATATTGGTATGAACAGGCTCGTATAGCATTAAGGCGACGTTTACAATATACACAGGATCGTCGTCCTCATGCCAAAAATGTTATATTATTTGTTGGTGATGGTATGGGCGTTGCAACAGCCACAGCAGCTCGTATATTACGAGGTCAACGCCTTGGTAAACGTGGTGAAGACCATGAACTTGTCTGGGATACATTTCCTGCTATTGCACTAGCTAAGGTAACTCTTATTTTATATGTGGAAATAAAAAACAGAACAAAAAACATAATATAGAGAAATTCAAACCAATTGAAACATATTATATTTTTTTTATCAAAGTTTCTTCGAATCATTGAATATTTAGGAATTTTTTGCGACAGATTTGTTTCGTATTTTTCTGTTTCTAGTTGGGTTATTCTCACAATTTCCGTATTATCTTTGAAAAAAAATTCCAATAAGGTAGAATTTTTTACTTATATGAGGTGTGATGATAAGAATGAAATTTATAGTAAAATCGAATAGCGATCTATCTGGTTGATTTAAATCAAGATTATGATAAAGTTTAATTTTGTAATAGATTTGTTTCCATCAATTTTCGTAATGTTAATTCACTTCCGGTTCAGTTTTTGCTATTATATTATTCGAGTACCATTTGACAACACCTTGTATACAATTGTCAATATGGTAATATTAATTCTATTTAAATTTAAATTAATCATCAGCAATTGTAGAAGAAAGTTCTGAAAGATATTCCGACATTAATTAGTTCTGAAAGTTCAAATAACTACATGTTAGAAATAAGATTAATTATGTGTTTCGTTGTTGTACGTATGATTTCATAGATAATCATCGAATATCTTGCATTGCAACATATTTGATTTCCGTGTATTTCGTCTACTAACTGTCTAAATAAAGATTCGCAATAAAAT
>JAZBGX010002062.1:0-14697 GCA_037414775.1 Zonitis immaculata | reverse complement strand
AATGGAACATGAAAACGTGAATGATAATAACTACAACTGTTTGGAAAAAAAACTACATGTACAATGTGTTATTCCGCAGTCAGTAAGGAAACTGAATGGGAGTGTAATCTTTGCAATAAAGAAAGAGTGATAAAAACTCAAAGAACACAGAGCACAATATACTAAAAACGTGCAGCTGACCAAATGATCCAAGCCACAAAAATTATTTTTAGATTTTCAGGTGGGGGAGCGTGTTTCTGTATCAGTTCCAAAATTTGACAGGGAGCGGCTTGATCCTAAAGCTGTGTTAGGCACTATTCTTGGTTACGAAATGGAGTATATCAAATAGGAACTGAACATGGGCGCCTGAATCGTTGGTTCTCTAGGGATGAACTTAACTCAGCTAGTACGTCAAACTTAAATCCATTTGTTACACCAGTAAATACCAGTATTACGTTAAGAGAAGCTATTTCTACGGTTTCTCAATTTGAGGGGCAAAAAATGCCAGTGCAAACCTAGTAAAGTTCAATGCTGTACGAACAAATTTCTTTGTTTCAAGGCATGCGGAAAATGCCACAGTAGGTGTCATTCCAGTGGTCCATGTTCTAATAAATAAAGTATGCTTATTGTTTCTTTCAATTTTTGCGAATGTTATATTTAAGCTTTTTGAAATATTACATGTTCATTCGTTCTTAAATTTTATTTGTTCTGTTTATTAAAAAAATATGTGAAATATTTATTATATCATGTTTTAATTCACATGATGACCCATTAAATCCATTAACAAAAATTTTGATTGCCCTAATTTTATAATCAAAATCGTTTTTGTATTTTACAGAACGACTAGAACTTTACACTCGCCAGAATGTGAAACAGAAGATAATCTTAAAAATTTGACAAACTGGCCGCGTGGTGATCGTCGTTTTATAAAGCGCCAAGACATTTTACAATCCGACTAGCCAGATAAGGAAATAATGATTATTAAACGAGAATTTGACAATCTGGCCGCATTTTATAAAATGTCTAGTCATTTTATGAAACGGCTAGTTTTACTAGCTGGCTGCGACATATATAAGTATACATATATTCTTGTAATCAATTGTTTTCAATATATTTTAAGTAATTTCCAAATTAATTTGGTTGTATGTTATCCTCAAACATATTTTGAATGACTTAAATGAATTAAGTTCTATATTAAATATATTTGAAAATATAAATTTATGTGGTGGTATAGGAAAAGTAAATTGAGAATATATGCAAGTGACAGATGGGTATAAGAACACATAAAAAAAGATGTGGTAATTGCTCAAAGCTTAGGATAAATGTTATAGCAAAGGAAAAACTAACAAGCTATGTTCAAACGGATTGTGAATGAGAAACAAATATTGAAGCAATCATTATCACATATTACTGAGAAATATCTACCCCGAATGGTCGCCGCTATTCTGATGAGTGGAATATGCAATGTCTTCTATTGAGCATTAGATCATCTTCGTATTATGATTTCATAAGAAATCATCGTATAATTCCATTGACATGTAGTAGAAAACTATACGCCGTTACTTTACACTAATCAGTATTAATTGTGCATTCAATTCAAATTTCGCGAAACTACTTAGATGTGAGTTTGATGAGCTCAAACAAAAATCAATTCAATGTGATGGTATCATATTACATGAAACGAAATGAAATAAATTTGATAAAGGCCGTGACAGTAATATCCCAAAACTCTTAATTATGTGAGATTTTCAGATTTCGGAGATGAAGATTCATTATCCCAAAATATAAATAATGAGGTTGTTAAGGGCCAGAAACTTGTTACATTAATAGTTCAAGTTATATCTTACCTCGAAAATTGTAGAGCATCAATCCATAGCGTTAATGCTGATGATGCCACCACAAATAAGAAAATGTGGACATTACTTGGTGTGAAGAGTACAATCAATAGAACGAAGACATGGTTTAGCATCCACTAAACAAAAAGCGAAATATATTTGTATTCTCTGATACGCCCCAATTGTTTAAATGTTAGAAATAGACTCTGCAGCATGAAACGACTGCGAGCAAGTCATTTAAAGAAAATAGATTTTATGATCAATATGCTCGTTAGCAATAAACATCTGAAATAATTATTTATCTACAAATGTTTTTAGATGAATTCCTCGACTGGATATATCGGACGGAAATACATTGAGAATTTACTCGTATATGTGATTGACCATCATGAGGGCAATGGCAGAGTTTGCCCTAAGCTCACACAGAATCATATAATATTAAACAATAATCTAAAATGCGTGTTAGGTTTGGTACGCAGGTAAATTACACTTAAAATTACAAGACTAGTACACAAAAATTATTTCATATAATCTGTATTATTCTTTATTTTTTGAACTTTTCATAAGGCATTTTTCATTAACAGGTATCCAGCAATTCTATAGCCAAAGGTTTGCAATGGTATTTAGATCGAGGAGAAAACTATAGAGAGTGCACCTTTACATATAGATCGACATAATTTAGCTTTAGAGGAACACTTAAATCCTTGTGACATAGTGGTGTGTCCTTATGAATATGACCATATTTGCTATAATAAATACTTAAATAGACATATAACTCGATATTACCCTGGAGTATCTTTACCGGTACCTTATATAAAGCTCACCACAGTTCAGGCTGTGATAATGGGATGGGATTGTCAAATAACAAATTTAACGGATTCAAACTTAATTAAGTACTCCACTAGTCCAGTCCACCCAATATTTAGTGCTACTGGAAGGCGTATATTACTTTAAAATATCGGCCAGACATAAGGGCGGTTGTTAATTGTATTCTAACTAAATCTAAATTTTGTTAGTGTGCTCTTCAAATTTCAAAGTTGGAGAGTACGTCACAATCGACGAAATGCTTGAAGCTTTTCGAGAAAAGTGTCGCTTCAGGTAATACATAGCTAATAAACCCGGCAAGTATGGAGTCACTCTCTTAAACGGACACGGACAGTCGTTCGATAATCACATAGAATTGACTGTCTCTCTTGTAAGGATAGCAAAGTGTTTATTTATCTTTTATCCATTACTTGATTGTCGCTGTGGCAAGCCTTACACGGCAAAAAACTAATACAACAGCAAGAGCGTTTTCACACGGCACAATAGTGATACCACATATCGCACACAATATATGGTAAACAATTTTCACACATTATATTATTGCTGCAATAAATAGTACAATAAAATAAGGCATGTTGTTAAGTACTCTAGTCAACGTGGAGCTATCATGGAGAGTAGACGTAGAGTTTTACTGCTGACACTTTTGAATCGAAGAACAAAAAAAAAACAAATTAAAGAAGAAACATGCACAAAATCGACAATACTGGCTTCACCCTCTTACAAGCAAGATATGTGAATGGTGCATATTATACCCTTTTCGAAAAATTACTTGATCATGACGAAACATTTTTAAATTATTTTCGAATGAGTCCAGCAACCTTCAATTTCTTAGTACATCGCTTAACACATTTCATACACAGAGCACACAACTATGCGATTCAATTAGATCCAGCGGATAATACATTAATTTGGACATATCCATTTAACTAGCGTCTTGCAACAGTGCACGATTGATACTAGACCAATTGTTACAATAATCGGTGAATCGTGTGAAAACAAGCATATACTTGTTGTAGTTTCGACAACGACAACAATAAAGAACTGTACGACATCTGTAGATCATATTGTCTATCTTGGCAATATTGCGCGTACGTGTGACAACTGATGATTTGAGAGCACGTATTTTTGATGCAGAGCAATATTGTTGTTTTTTATTGCTGGCTATATATTGTCCCGTGTGCAAACGCTCTAAAGATGTTTTTCTTTAGCTTTAATAGTTGCCCACCCATTTATTTATTGATTAAATTGTGTGCAGTTTTATTGGTGTAAAGTAGAGAGACATTTGTTCATATCTTGTAAAAATTATAAACTTTAATAGTTTGTTTAATCAATTTGAAAACGTATTTATTAGTTTATGAATTTTACTACAGTGCAGTATTTTGTAAAGAGCATGGCGGGATACGCATGGGGGAGACAAAGTATCATGATATTTTTATCAAAAAATTTCGAGATAATAGTTAAAAAAAAAATCTTAAAATTTTTGAAAATTTATTTTACCCTTTCCAAACATGATACACCCACAAAATTTTTACTGAAAAACACCATGTAAAAATCAAAAAAAAAATCTATTAATAGGTACATGTGTGAACTTTCTTTCTGTTTGAAAAAATAATTCAACGAGAGTGTTTTTCAAATGACGAGACGTCATTTTTTTCGTATTATTCATGCGAATTCTTAATTTTTTGACACAGTGTTGTAGAATTTAATGATTATAAACACATAAAGTATTCAATCAATAATTTTACAATATGCATTTCATGGTACAAGTACAACGTAAAACTAATGTGAAGTGCTAAAGAAGAATGCGTAACAATTACTCTGAACGGATTATTCACATCTAGTATCGGTACTATCAAATTATTTTTAACGTGTCAAGGCAGGCTTATATATATGAAAATTATTATTTAATGGTGTATCTTATTCAGTTAAACGTTAACACTTCGAAAATTTCTATTTAAACATTTATATTAATTATTCTTATTTGTTAAAAAATTTATTATTTGTATTTTGTGAAAATGGATTCTTTGAAACATCCCATGTGTGCAGTGTGTAATCGATTTATTGAAAAAGGACCTGGTAAAAAGAAAAAAATTGATACAAATGAAAAATTGCTGTCAGTAGAAGAAGTATTTGGGCCCTCAATAAATATTTCACTCAATAGTTATATATGTATGTGAAAATTGTTGAATTAAACTCTTTAATCGAAAAAAGTTGAAAAATTCGAATGATACTACTCTTACTAAACATATTCAGGATGTTTCATCTACATCTGGTGGAACAAATGTTTTTGAAGAACCTGAAACTCTATCTTCACTTAAATCAGATCCAACAGTGAAACTGACTTAAAAAGAAAAATCTGAGAGCTCTGAAGAATATCTAGAGCTTGCTATACAACGAACAGTATCTACTCACAGATATTGTTTTATTTGTGAAAATATCGTTAACTTGGTTGTCGTTCCCCAAAAAGCTCGTTTACAATGCTATACAAAAAAAAAATATTTATTTCCAAAAATAATCGGTGTTGTCCCAGACATTTAATAAACGGGAGATTCTTTGATGAAGAGCTTTGCTCTATAAAAATATTTTCCAATTATTCAAAAATTGATAAAAATGATTCAGAAAATATATTGGGAGAACTATCAGTTGAATATGACTACAATTTTCGATAAAATAGAAAATCGCAGTCTTTCTGAAGAGCAAATCTGTATGCTCACGGGGTTAACTTGGCAGAATATTGATAAACTTGCAAAAATGATGACATCTTTACGAAACAATGAGCACAAAACTGTTATACAAGCGATTGTAGTTTTTTTATTCAAACTCAAAACTGGTAATTCTAACCGGATAATATCTTCAATACTACAGTTACCCAATCATCAAAATGTGTCAGAACATTGTGAGTCTATTATCAAATCGTTCAAAAAAGATATACTCCCCACATTGTTTGGAATATGTACAAAATACAAGTGACTGTGAAGGGATAAGTAGGTACTTTTGTGAATGTCCTAATGGACGTAGAACTGTGGGATGTTGCTCACATTTAGCGTCTGTAATTTATTATTTATCCTACGGCCGTTACTTGACAAAAGTTCCCCGTCCAGCCGAACAATTAAGTCATCTATTCAAAAAAGAAAATATGATCTCAGTTATTGAAGAGGGTAGCGATAACGAATAATTAATATTTTTTGTTAATTTTATAAGTTGAAAAAAACAAAATAAGGCTGTTGTCCCGCTATACAAAACGTTATGGAAAACAGTTTTTACAACTTCAATCTGTCATTTTTTGAAATTTGACTACAAATTTTTGGCACAGCTTAGAATGAATTAAAATACGTCCAGTAGCACAGCCTTTTTTTCAAAAAAGACCTTGGAAAGCCTTTGAAAAAATTAAAATATAATTTTTGTACTCAAATTTTGCAATTTTTCAAAATTTAGGCTCTGCTACTCGAAACGCTTTTATCTTTTTAATCAATTTCAATATTTTGTTTGATAAAATAATCCAAAATAGCGGAATGACACTGTAAATAAGTTTTAAAAATCCTCTGCAATTTCTATGTGAAACGTCAAGAATAGAGAATTACTAACTTTTTCAGATTTATATTGACCTATAAGTATATTCATATAAATATTTTTATTATTATTTATATTTTCTTGTATTTTTGCATTTTTGTGCTTTTGTGTTTTTGTGTTTTTATGAACCTGTGAAATTGTGCAGTTGTGAAATCGTGCAGTTGTGAAATCGTGCAGTTGTGAAGTTGTGAAGTTGTGAAGTTTTGAAATTGCGAAGTTGTGAAGTTATGAAGTTATAAAGTTGCGAAGTTGTGAAATGGTGAAGTTTTGAAGTTATAAAGTTGTGAAGTTTTGAAGCTATAAAGTTGTGAAGTTGTGAAGTTGTGAAATTGTGACAATGCAACGTAGAGATCACAGTTCTTACCGGAAAAGAAGTTCACGGGATGTGATGAAAAGGTAAGTACACCAGAAAAACTTTTTTTAGATAAAATATATATGGATATACATATGTAAGATACATACTAATTGCAATATATTTGTCGCTGTTTAGTCGCAGGGCTCAAGGGAAAATAAGACACACAAATGTAGATGTCAGATCAGGGACTATAAATACTAATGATGATAGTTCATCCAATCAAAAGTATGTGCAATTTTTCATTCGTTTATTATAGAAAGATGTAGGATAACCCAGTGGTCCATAAATGGTTAATAACTTTTATGCTATTCAATATTCAATAATATCGGCATGAGGCTTCTGTCACCCGAAAGGTATGAGGTGTATTTATACTGCACATTTTAAAAATATTTACATTTTATACATGCTGCTCGTATACAGTTTACTTCCAAAGCTATGTTTTTTATATATAGAATGCCATACGCTGTTGAAAATATTTGCAAAATTACAGCATTGGCGATTTACTAAAACCGTTAGTGATTTGATCTATTACAATGCGATTTATGAAATTACAAAAGAAATTGTTTTTTAGATTACAAAAAAGCAGCTTGAATTTCACAAACCAAATTTTTTTTTCACATCATTTATAAGTATAGTAATTTCCTAAAACAGGATTTCCGATTGAAAAAAAAAGCGTCTTAGTCTTGCCACATATAGATAATTATGAATCATTCGTCAATACAAGAATGGTAAAATAACAAAACGTTGTAGAGGTCTAATAAAAAGCAAAGTTATTGTGAATTGATATATGCAACACAAAAATATTTCATTATGTAAAACTATTACACCCCCTAATAGTTTTACATAATGAAATATTAGGATACAGCCTTTTTTAGGTATTCTAACAAAATACGCACTTGTTCTAAAAAAATATTGGAGTATAGGAATGATTTTTCTAGCTGTCGGTAATAATAGAAAATCACTATTGTTTATAAGAAATCAATTTTTTTTTCCAAAGATTGTTTAACTGCTGCGAGTGCCCCATGTAGTAGTAATATAAAAAATAAAGTTTTATCATTTTTATTTGAACAATTTCCGATCTACTTTTTCAAAAGACTTCCGGGAATATCTATTTCAATGATGAATGATAGACAGTCTTATCGTTAGTAAAAATAGAAATACAAAAAAAATATTAGATTTTACCGTTATTTTTGAATTGTACAAGAGTAACGGTTTTTTTGTTTATTTTGTCCACCAAAATTATTTGAAAATTGTTTGATTACTAAGCACGTATCTTATCCTTATTGCCATTGTTTTTTACCGATATCGAAACTTGAGCTTTTTCTTGATAAATTTATCACAAACTATTATAAAGTTTGTATGCTGAATATTGAATACATAACGAGACACAAAAAAAATTTTTCTTTTACTTTGTTTGGAACAATAAAATCATAAACTTTATGAAAGTACAAGTGATTCTGAAATTTTCTATACTAAGTTTTTCGCAAAATCTCAATGGGCTTCTTTGCAGTTATACTTCAAATATTGAACTTTAAAAAAGCTGAATAATCTCGGAACGAAAGAGCGTAGACCCATAACAATATGTACAAAGTCCCATTATTTTTTTCCACAAAGCTAATTATGAATAAATATACATAAGATATACCTTTAGAAAAAGAATAATTTGATTATACTGTGTACTGACTCTGGTTGCAATGTAAATGTTTTCAAAGTATGTCGTATTAGAACATCTTTTGGATGGCGAAAGCTACATATCGATAAATAAAAAGCAAAAAAGTTATATGCGGATTATGACCACTGGATCGCCTATATGTATACAGAAATTATATAATTATATTATTTTCTGTAGTGACAATAATGGAGATTTGAGTACATCCAACTATTTCATTGGAGAGCTTGAATCTAATAAGCTTCATAGTAAGGTTGAAGAAATTAGTCGTAGACGCATAGTAGATATGAGGCATTTTTTCAAAAGTCTAGAGGATATAAATAATCATAAACCATTTTCATGCAATTTTAACGATATGCATATAAGTTCTGAAAAGAGGGACGGTTTAATCAGTACTTTTGAGTTGAAATGTTCATTTTGTAATGTAACCAAAAGCATTACTACAGAGGAGACTACCAGTAGACATATGAATTTGAATTATGGAACTGTTTTTTCTACTATAAGTATTGGCATAGGTCAATCGGCAATAAGTGAACAATTAGCCATTCTAGATATACCACCGTTTTCTAAGAGACAGTTCGTGAAACATCAAGGACTTGTTTAGAATACATTATTGAAATCATCGTGGACTGCTATGATTGAGGCAGGTAAAGAGGAAGCAAGATTAGCTCAAGAAATTGGTGAAGTAGATGGTGATGGGATACCTTGCATTACTGTAATTGCTAATGGGGCGTGGTCTAAACGTTCATATAAAGTAAACTATGACGCTCTTTCTGGAGTGGCATGCATTGTAGGTGCCAGAACACAAAAATTATTATTTCTTGGTGTTCGCAACAGGTATTGTCCAACTTGTGAGATCTCATCAGTAAAACAAATATCCCCTCCCCAACACACCTGCTTAAAAAATTGGACGGGTTCAACAACTGCTATGGAAGCGGACATTATTTTGGAAGGCTTCAAACAAAGTATCACAATGCATAACTTGAAGTATACTAAGTTAGTTGGTGATGGTGATAGCAGTGTGTATAAAAAATTGTGCGAAAAAAAACCATATGGGCCAATGGTGTCAATCAAAAAAATTGAATGCACGAATCACTTATTGAGAAATTACCGAACAAAATAAACCGAGGTAACGAAAAAAACAGTCAGTACAGATAAAAAACGTATACCGCCGTACTTGAGGAAACGATTACATAGCAGTATACCGAAGATTGCTAACGGTATTAAAAAATCGATAGAGCATTGGCGTAGCCAAGATTTACCACTAGAAAACCAAATATCTGAAGTAATAAGAGATATTAAAAATAGTCCAAGACATATTTTTGGTCACCATTCAGATTGCGGAGAATATTTTTGTAACGGCAGTAAAGAAAATGAAATAAATTGCATCCCGCAAATGACTGAATGTGGTCTTTTGAAAGAAATAGAGTTCTGTGGTAATAGACTTATTCAAAATTCATATAGTCTCTTATTGAATATGAAAAATAACTTGGCGGAAACATATAACTCAATAGTATGTAAGTTCGTCGGTGGAAAAAGAGTGAATTTTTCCATCAAAGATGGCTATACTGTTAGATGCAATGCTGCAGCTGTATCATTCAATTCCAGTTTTGATTATTTGAATGTTATACATGAAACATTAGGTAATGTAAGTCCTGGAACTTACACTACAAAATATATAAACAAAATTAGGCTAGAAAAAATTAACAGAGAATCACGTAGTATTGTTCCTTCCCGTAACAAAAGACGAAAAACGGCAGCACCAGCTGAGAAAGATTATGGGCAGGCTAGTGATAACGATTTAGACGATACAGATGAAAGAAAGCAAAAAAAGAGCGACTTTCTAAATAGTCTTCAAAAGACAAATTTGGAGATTGAGGTAATAGAGATGAATGCCAGGGGGCAGATTCATAACGAAAACTTGAAAGAGGAAAGACGGAACCGATTAACAGCCTCGCACTTTGGTGATGTCTGTAAACTAAGAGCCTCAACGAACCCCAAAAAACCTCTGTAAAAGAATATTTGATTCTACATTTATCAATTCTGCAGCCATTCAATGGGGACGAGATAATGAAGAGCTCGCCAAAAAACAATTTTGTGATTCATTTGGATTACAAGTAAAAAATTGTGGATTGTTCATACATCCAGAAATTGGATTTCTAGGTGCAACTCCGGATGGCATAATTGATAACGATGCCACTTAATACAACATCAAGTTCGCCAGATGTATTTAGATTGTAATAAACGATTAGTGATCTCTAGTGAGAAGCAGTGGGATCGTAATTTGCTTCAAAACTTAATTTTGAATGCCACCAACTGCTCAAGCTATAGTATATGAGGTGTACCGGAAAGTTTTCACCGGTTTTTCTGACAGATGCCGCAATTCTTTTGGTATGGCATTCATCATTTGCCAGAAAGATCGATGAAGTGTGTATAATCGAATGGCGAATACTTTAAAATAAATACCATTTTTTTTTTAAAATTATGTGTCTTCACATCAACCAACGATAACAACGACCACAAGAACGATAACAACTCCACTTATAGGTGAGTTTTTCCTTAGTATTATCTCTCATTATTTATTGAAAATTTGCTGGTTTTGGAAAGAAACATGAAGAAACTTGGAATCATGATCCCCCAAATAATTACAGCTTAGGGTATGGACATGGTATTTTATTGGAACCTTTATGTATCATTTCTACACTCTCAGAACCAAATAATTTTTGTTCATATTTTTTGAATAAAAAACGAAATTTATTTTTTTAAGTAACCTTGATTTAGTCATCACTTGATCACAGAATCTGTTCATATCTCCAGCTATTCCAATTCCCCTGAGTCATTTTAATGCATAGTAAATTAATTATTCTGAAAATTATTTTTTTAGAGCACTAGCCCAATATTATTTCGATGATGAAGATGTCCAAAAAACACTAGAACAGGTGTATGTCAAATAACCACTTGTTGATAAGATGATCATTGTATTCAGGGCTGCGTCAATGGCTGTTGATAACTGTCAAGATGAGCGCTCAGCATTTATCAAGATTGTTGGTCATCTACAGTTCAAGTGCAAAAAATTAAGCCTAACCTATTATCACCATTAAAATTTCTCAAACTATTTTCAGATAAGAGACATACTCATAAATAGCTAGTAAATACAGCAACCAGTTGAGATTTGATACAGTAAATCGCTATCAACTATAACTGACACTTTTGAGCCAATCTCCAAAGAAAAAACAGCCTTTCTACGAACAAAGGCAAAGCAAGGTGATTTAGTTACACGTCAACGCATTGCTACAGGTTGCTAGACCAATGAAAAATTACTTAGAAACGCTTAAATGTGAAGTCCTACCACATCCACTGTATTCAGCAAACACAGTTCCTTGCGACTACCATTTACGCCGTTCGATGTCACATGGCCTGGCTTAGCAGCGTTTCCATTGTTACGAATGGCAAAAAAAATGGGTCGATCTATGGATATCTCTAGCTCAAAAGACGTCTTTTTTCTAAGTGGGATTCAAATGTTGTCAGAAAGCTGGGAGAAATTCGCAACTAGTGATGGTCAGTACTTTGAGTTATGTACATACGAATGGAGAAACATATAAACAAACAATTTTCAATACCATCGATTCCAAGAAACAGGTATTCATCTCTATGAGATGCTTTGGATTGTTTGTTACTCTCAATCACTCTTATGTGATAGCCCGATTGTAAAAATCCACCAACCAAATATCTAACAATGATTATGCTACTTACAAAGAAAGTGAGACAAGATTTATCTTGATCCTCTCCCAATTTACTAGACAATTTACTTCCCAGAAATTCAGAGTAGATCAAGGATCGATAAAAAACACTCTTAGCTAGTCAAGGACTACAATTTTGTAAATCCATCCAAATCATAAATTAACTGTAGATATCGAGTGTAATGTCTCTATACAACTAATTAAGACATCCTGTTGGGAAAGAACTATTGCTGCCAAACCCGGACAGAGCTTCTATAGATCAATCACAGGGTGTTGGGGATGTTTGAACGGACATTTAGCAGAAGCCTATTATTGAATAAAACTTAAGGCTCCGCTTTACTCAACTTTGTTTTCGAATTCCGAGATCAAATTTCTATAGTAGCGCCTAACGCTTTATATATATAGTGAAAATTTTTATTATTACATTACTTTTTCCAAAAATTATTTCAATAATTAATTAATGGAAATCTGTATCCATCACAATAAATAAATACGAAATATAATTCATATTTATTTTATATGGGTATGGTACTGATTTTTTTTTCTTTTTCAACATAAAGAAAAAAACCTGAAAAACAACAACAATCACAACCTGAACAGCAACAACTACCACAACCTGAACAGCAACAACTACCACAACCTGAACAGCAACAACTACCGCAAGCTGAACAGCAACAACTACCACAACCTGAATAGCAACAACTACCACAACCTGAACAGCAACAACTACCACAACCTGAACAGCAACAACTACCACAACCTGAACAGCAACAACTACCACAACCTGAACAGCAACAACTACCGCAAGCTGAACAGCAACAACTACCACAACCTGAACAGCGACAACTACCACAACCTGAACAGCAACAACTACCACAACCTGAACAGCAACAACTACCACAACCTGAACAGCAACGACTACCACAACCTGAACAGCAACAACTACCGCAAGCTGAACAGCAACAACTACCACAACCTGAACAGCAACAACTACCACAAGCTGAACAGCAACAACTACCACAACCTGAACAGCAACAACTACCACAACCTGAACAGCAACAACTACCACAACCTGAACAGCAACAACTACCGCAACCTGAACAGCAACAACTACCACAACCTGAACAGCAACAACTACCACAACCTGAACAGCAACAACTACCACAAGCTGAACAGCAACAACAATCACCACAACCACAGAAACAATCTAAAAATGAAAGATGAAAGCACCAGACACTGGGTTGATGGATTGTTTTGTTCAGTTAAAAAAAAAATAGAAGTTACCACGCTGCAATTGAGCGATCACCCTATGAAGCCATGTTTGAGAGTGCCCAAAGAAATGGTTTAAAAGACTCTGAATTTCCCGAGGATGTGATACATTCATTGGAATCTGAAGAAGATCTAGAAAAATTAATAAACGAAACAACTGAAATTCACCATACTACCGAGAATAGTTCAATTACGAGTCCAGAAGAAGCTGAAATGACTGAAGACATAGAAAATGTAGGGAACAGGTGCGAAATAGCTAATACTGTGGATGAAGAAATTGAGTATACAGCCAACATTAATTAACAATGGAGAAACAGAAAATGTTGCTGACAGTGAAATGGAGAATATAAGTGAAGATGTAGAAATCAATACCGGCTTAACAATGAACGAACATAATTCATTGTGTATTATGTGTCAAAAATCTATCGACAAAGAGGAAAATTGTTCAATGTGCAAAGGAAAAATTCATGGTCCCTGTGGCATTTTGAAAACTAGTAACGATGGTGAACCAGAATTTCAATGTTTTCTTTGTCAACGTACTTGTAACAAGTGCAAATCACGAAAATGCTAAAAAAGGTTTAGAAGTTCAAGCCAATTTGATGCTCGCACAATCAAATAAGAAATTTAAACCAGCTATAGTAGGTGACAATGTTCTTGTACGAATACCAGACGTAGATCGCGGAAGATTAGCACCACGAAACGTGATGGCAGTTGTACATGCAGTTGATAATGGATTTTACAAATTAGTAACAAAGAGCAGAATTTTACAGGAACTGTTTTGTAGAAACGAGTTTCAATTGGCTGATAATAATATTTTTATGACAAACTATAATATATGTGACAACAACGTAATATCACTGCGAACTGCTTCTACTGAAAATTCTGGACCTGCGCAGGGGTTTATCTCTTGCATGTGTATCAAAAAGTGTACTACCAAAGCATGTTCTTGTCGAAAAAAAATGTTATCTGTAATTCTAAATGTCAATATTCAAGTTCATGTTCGAACAAATAAATGAAGTGCAATTATGTACAGTTTTGCAGATTTTTGAGAATGAAGTTTATTTTTTTTATTGTTTTCGTCAGTCTAACTTGTAGTTACTTTTTCTATATGGGTGATAAAATGCTATATATTACTATCTATAATTTCACAAAACTAGTTCAGCTTATTGTAAAATGCGCAAAATGAGTTCTGCTCATTTTATCAGGTTCAATAGCCGTTTAAAAATAATTTCAGGTACGGGATACCGTTCTTGTTCATAACTAGTTTTCCACCTTTTTTAGGACATTATCCGAATTCGAGTATTTAGTCTAACATATATATATGTATGTTTGCGACCGGCAATGGTCGTACACTTTCAATGTTGGTTGCATACTCAAAATGTGTGTGCCATCTATTGGAGCCAAATTCAAGGTGTAGGGGGGGTGCTCAGAATATGCGGAAAAAAAGACCTCGCC
>JAZBGX010002061.1:0-14699 GCA_037414775.1 Zonitis immaculata | reverse complement strand
TATATATGTATATTGTATATATATCAAAGACATTGCCCCACGCAAAATGTTCACCATTTAAATAAAGTAAGTAGTTGTTTTATGACCTACCAGTATGTAAATTAGATCAGCTATAGGGAGCATTGTTTTTAACTTTGTATATTATAAAAGTTGAATATATTTCGGTATATAACAACAACAAGGCCTAATTGAAAAAGGATATATATACAGTGATTTTTATCAATGACGACTGTGCCGCTATTTAAACTGAATTGTCCAATTTTTTTTCTTAACATTTATTCATTCTAAATTCTATAAAATATTGATTCAAGTTGTTGATGTAATAGAACAAGAATCCCAACTTCCAATGACTGTTAATCAATTTCTTTTGAAGATAACCAGCCGATTGCGGCCATAATAATAAATTATTTTAACAGCACATTTAATCAATTTAGAACTTATTTGTGTGTATATATTAACAACATTTCAATTTCATTTATTTATTACTACTACAACACAATAAGACTTAAAATAAATATTCCATAATAATATTTTCAAATCAAATCTTAAAATTTTTTTTTAAATAGATAAATCAATTAAATCGGTAATATATTTAGTCTCACAGTATAATTTTATTTCATTTGATTCGTTCAAATGAATTTTAAAATGAGATTCATGCAAATCGCATGAAATAGTCATTTAATCCGAAAGGTGTGGGCCGTTGTCTGTTTCTTTAATGTTATTTCACATACAACTGTTGAAGTGTAAATCGTTTATACATAATATGTGAAGAAATACGAATATCCATTCGATTTTGTTGTAAAAGGTGAATAGCTTTAGCTTTAATGTTAACAGAAATGCTACTACTACTACTACTATACTACTGCTACAACTAATTTAATCATCTAACTAAATAGAACATGTTCAATTTCAAATATTCATCAATTCTAAAATACTCGTAAATATGTATTAACATGGATGTTTTCTAAACAAAATATATCTAATGATTCTATGTATTATATCTGTAGTGGGTTTGTAGAAATCCAAGATACTATAAGAAAACGATTAAGAAAATTCAATTAATAAAAGATTTTTCTTTGATGGTGTAATTTCGAACTTACGATGGTTGATCCAAAAGTAACGATAAAATATAATTTTTTTTCAAATTAATACACTCTGGGTCCATCTCTTTCCTAAAACAAGAGCTCCCTTCAAAAAAATAATCTTCATCTTGACTCTATCAAAATGCCCTTGCAGAGACGATCACCCCACTATTGTTTTAAAATTGTTTGCCACTGAGTTGCTCTTTAAGCCGGAGAAAGACATAAAAGACGCTGGATCTGGGAAATAGGAGGAAGGGTGTTCAAGATGTTCGAAACTCCTATATCGCCTGTTAGCCATCACAACTTTGGCTTTGTTCAACTCGCCTTTTTTCCTTGATGACTTCCTGCAATATAGATTTATTTTATATCCTCCAGGAGATCTAACAAGTAAGATATGTGTATTATTTTTATTTGTTTTCCTTCAACTTGACAATTTATTTATGAATTTCCCTGAAAATTAATTATACTTAATAATCAATTTTTCTAATGTCATATATTTTGCTTGCAATTTGACAAACATCATTTCAAGTAAGCCAAATAATTGGAAGTGAACTTTTATTTCAAAATCGCTCAATTTAATATTAAGTGATTGATAGCTTTATATTTAGTTAATTATAATTATAAAATTGGATAAGTTTTCTATCAATTTCTAACTACCTGGAAAACTATATCGACTATCCTAATAGAAAAATTGAATGCATCGAATGACTTTCCGGTTTTGGGAACCAGGTAAATCAATTAAATAAGACAATTTTTTGATCCTTATTAATTATTTGAAATTTCTCACTAATTTTGCTTGAATAATTATAAACAAAGTATAATTAATCATTTATATATATATATATATATATATATATATATGTTTTGTTTCGAAACATGGCTTGGTAAAATTCAGCATATTTATAGATTGTTTTATTTTGAAAGGGATAAGTTACTAAATCAGTCAAAATTATATCACGCCATCTATAAGACTAGATTCATATTGTCTTTCTATTGTCGTAATAGTCCAAAACAATGAATTACAGCCCGAATTATCGGAAATATACAGCAAATATACACAATAAAATTCATAGTTGTTCTAAAAAAAAATGTATCGATCGTAGTATTGGATATCTCTATTAAAAAATTAATTATATTTATAAATAATCGGCATGAATTAAGATAATCAGAGATTTAGTTAATTAAAATGCAGGTCTATGTGAAGAAAGCCTAAATTATTGATTAATTAATTTGAGGTATGCAATCAAATATACAAACAATGTGTATGAGTGATTGCAAGAATTTAATAGTCAACTTTCGATTTTCATTTATTTTCCCATATGCAACCAGTTATACACTTTTAGTGAAAAGCCGATTGCCGAAATTTAATTGAAAATAATTATTGTAGTACAAATTGGAAATTTCGAGAATTATACATGACATTAGACCTAGAATCGATGGAAGGCCTATACAAAAAAAAAGAATACCTGAATAAATGTCCGAAAAAGTTTGAATTAATTGTGAAAAGTCCGGCTTACAAAAACTGTACGGTGCAAATCGACATTGGAATATTTCCATCACTATTACTTAAATTTTCTGTGTATATATTATTAGAAAGCCTCGTGATCCATGGCAAATTTATGGCAAACAGACGTTTAGATTGTTAGATTTTTCACAGATGCGTCTTCTAAAAATCATTTATTAGAGAGAAAAAAATTTGCCATCAAGAAATTATAAATAAATTTGAGATGAAATGCAAATTTGTTTCTGAATCATTCCAAAATATTTCAACACCACACCAAGTATATAGCAAAAATAACTTTTGTTTTCTATGATCTGTTTGATCAATAGATTTTTTTTTTCTTAACTCAATAATAGAATTGACTTATTGTTAATTGAAAGCAGCAACTCGCATTAACTTTTTTTGAGTTGAGACATAATTTTATTCAAACAACAAACAGGACAGGGACGATAATATTGTTTACCTATATATTTTTTTTGATTAGCCGTAATAAATTAATCTGGGAAATGGCTCGTCTTTTGTTTATTTTACTAATTCCATTATTTAGTTCAATTAACATCCGCCGAACTATGTATATAGTATCATAATAAATAAAATGTATATGTAATTTATTTATTAGATATTTTGAAAAAAATAACAGCAATAGCTGTACGAGCAAAATTGCTAGACTAAAATAATAGAGAGAACTTAATTTTGTAGCAGACGATCACGTGCTTCGTTGATTTTGATCAATTAATTGTTGTGTTTGTATAAATAACTTTTTAGGAGTTAAAGAACTTTTAATATCCTCCATAATTTATATTAATTTTTTCGTGAAATATTAATCTCACTCAAGGAGAATTCATCAGTAATTTTGCGAATTTTCACAGTTATCAAAACAATTTTTTTTAAATTGAATTCATTCAAGATTTTTCAAAATATAAGTAAATTAATTAAATTATAATTAAATATTTTGAATAATTTTATTTAATAAAACTATTATAATTATACAGGCTGTAATAGAAAAAACGCCCCAAGCCATAATTTCGTTATTTCTTAAGATATGGCAATACTTCTTGAAACAAAGTTGAACTGTTAATCATCTTCTATTTTATAAGGAAGATGCTCAATCAATACTACTTCCGGTTTCGTCGGAAATTATATCAACTTTAGTTTTTTAAATGGAACAGCCTGTATGTTTTATTATTTTCAGATATCTTGCTATATTCTCTTCAAAAAATCTCTCAAGTATTATATGTTTAGAATAAATGCTTATTGATTAATTGAATCAAAGAAATTTAGAGAGAATAGAAAAATTTGATTCATCAAATAATACCTGAGAGAATAAAACAAAATGTCCAACAATAATAAAATATATAGGGTGCTCAATTTAAAAAATTAAAATTGATACGACTTCCGGTGAAACCGGAAATAGTACTAATTGAGTATATATCTTAATAAATAGACGAAAATCAACAATTCATTTTTCTTTCAAGAAGTATTGCCATATCTCTATAAATAACGGCGTTATGAATTGAGGCGTTTTTTTATAATACACTCTGTATATATTATAAATATAAATGTATGAATACAAATTTGACATTCACCAAAGAAATGGAAAATAACAATAAAATCAGTTATTTAAATTATATTTATTGATAAAAAATAAAAATAAAATCAGCTTCAAATTATACAGGAAGAAAACAAATACAAATATTATTATTCCATATAATTCATTTAATTTTATCCAATATGAAACAATTTTTACTTAAAGAGAAAATTTTCCAAGATTTTGTATTGATTGTGTATCAAAAAAACAATTTGATAAATTCATGGAAAAAATGAGCAGTCAGCAAAATCGGAAATAGCGGTTTAGGCCTCTCTGTGACTGAATGACACTCACCACGAAGTCCTTGATTTAAAGAATATGTATTTTAATTATTATTTGTCATTATACGGAGTGTCTCGTGAGTAAAAGACCAGATTCAAGGTGTAAATAGTGGATAAATGTCCGAAAAGTGTTTTTTTTTTCAATTCGATATACGGTTATGTAGAAATTTCTCTTAGTAAGGTGATATCGAGGTAAAAGTATATTAATCCAACTTTCGCAAGCGATAGCCAATCCCGATCCATGCTTATCCTTATCATTCATACTCTTTAGTCCTACATTTACGAGACATACTGTATAATGCAGCTGCTATGTAGATGGGCCTGAAAAAACTTGCGCCGGTCCTAATTTTCAATACTGGAGAAATATTTCATAATATGTACCTACTTATAATAAATTGGGCCGCCAAAAATAACATTGAAAATAGAAAAACAAAACAAATTTTAATTTGAAAAGTTTTTTTTTTAAATTGATTTCATTTATCGAAATTATTCACTTCAACGTTGTTACAAACATATTTATTTTACAGACTTTTCACTAAAAATCATTGTCATTATTAATGATTCATTAATGAAATCGAATTTATGCTATTCAAAAATATTTATAAATGCAATTCTGATGAAAATAATATCGATTTTAATGTTAGGTAAATATTATTATCGATAAACAAATTTTTTTCCTACAATTTCCCGGTAAAATGAATCTTAACTGATTATTGCACAATAATATCAAATATTGTATCAAATTACAATTAATTACAATTGATAAAAGAAACTTGCACTATTTGTTATAAATTGAATTTTCTTCATTAATTATTTTGTATTATTATCAGATTACATAGAGACGCCGAGCGTCGTCAAATCGCACATGCGTATCCTCACGTATAGGAATTCCCAACCAAATGCTAAAAAAAAACCATGTCGACGACCTACTCTACCATTCACGTGCACGTCATCAGGTATCCAAAAAAAAATTACAAAATATTTCAACATTTTGCAATATTGCAAAATTTCTAATAACAATGGACTCATATACGTTTAATCGATAATTGATTAAAGACAAACAAACAATTGAATATTACATATCCTGCCAAATTTAATCCTGATATTATCCTGAATAATTCTACGTATTCCTGCTGTATTCGTTTGGGGGGTAATGCGCACGCGTTTTTATCAAACTAGATGGGGGTTTTCATAATTTTACGAAGGTCACCTTGATTCCAGTAGCAGTATATAAAATTTTCGTAAGCTTCATTGTGCTTTCAGAATATTCCAGACATAGACATCTAGATCTAAGTTAGAGGTGAGCTTTAATTTTTTTTTTGTCCAAATTATCAATCAATTTTTTTGTCTTTATCAATAATTAATGATTAATTACAAAAATGACCTAGACATTAATATCTCAATTGTTATGCACTTTTAACACTAAATTGCATTGTTGCGAAATAACAATTATATACTTAGATTAGATAATTCCAAATTTTTATCAATTAAATATTATTCACTTAATATAGAATTTATGTTTTTCCGGTTATATAAATGTGATATATATTTTTTTTATAAATGTTTTATTTTAGAAAATTGCCGCGCTAATTTCGCCAAAATTTATAACTCGATTTTAAATTTAGAGAAAATGAAATAGGACGAATTTTCCAAATTATTTGTATTATTTAAATTTTTCTCTTGTTTTTCCTTGTTTTGATAATTGAAGAACCGGAAAGGTCACCTTGATGGTGGCAATTTTACTTAAATAACAAAATACCTATTTTCTAACAATTATTTTTAGAAAATCTCTATGAATAAAATATTGAATATATACGACTTGCATTATAATTAAATTAGTAAAGTCACGTTTTATTTTTAATTATAAAAGATTCACATTTGAGAGGATATGGGCGGAGTTAACTGTTTGAGCACTTCACACACCGCACCTAACTGCGGTAGCCAACTTGAAAGGTTACCGCGTTGTGGAGCGGTTTAAACAGATAGCTGCACCTATGCTCTCTCAATTGTGAATTAGCTATAATATATTTGTATAGAATGTTTATTATAAAGTTGGGATACTCAATTTTTTTTTTATGTTGATGATTTTAAGAAATGGCAGAACATACAAGAACCGCCCTAGTTAACGATATCGGTCCACCAGCCCATGATACTCATGCTAAAGTAACCATCGTCGGTGTTGGGGCTGTTGGTATGGCTTGTGCTACTAGTATTTTAATGCAGGTAAATTTAAATTAAATTAAAATTATAAAAGTACTATTTTAATTCTATGAAAATCGTTTTATTAGGCACATTCATCAAATATTGTATTAATTGATGCACTTAAAGATAAATTAATGGGTGAAGTGTTAGATTTACAACATGGTTCATTATTTATGAGGAATGCCAAAATTAAGGGCAGTACTGGTATGTTTTTTTTTTTTTTTGGATAATATTAATAAAATTTGTGCTCTACAAGATATTAAATGTGGGATGTTTAAATTGCATTTTATTAAAAGCTATTGATTTGTTAATTTATAATGGCATCATCCGGTCGCAATGGTGCACTGTTGATTTCATAACAAGATTTCTTATAACTACCTTTTCAAGTTGTGGAATTTTTTTTCGTATAATTGACATCGACAGGTTATAGTTCTTCGTAATTATAAAACGATAAAACGGTAAAACTGCTGAGCGGTTGGTGATACGGAAAAAAATACTCAACTTAAATGAACCGAATTTTTGCCTTGAGATTAATGCTACACCAGATATTTAGCAAAATCTTGAATCGGAAACTAACTAGCACTCTCCTATATATGTACATCTAGTGATTATTTGACGTAATTTTAGATTTACATTTAGATAATTAATTACACTTGATATAATCGATATAACTCTATTGAGAAATCTAATATCTAATTATTTATTTGCAACATGAAAGTATAGTTTTACTGAGTAATATGCTCATTTTGTTTAAGATTATGCTGAAAGTCATAACTCCCGAGTCGTCGTAATCACGGCTGGTGTCCGTCAAAAAGAGGGTGAATCTCGTTTAGCTCTAGTCCAACGTAATACAGAAGTAATGCGATCAATTATACCAGAAGTTGTTAAATATTCACCAAATGCTGTAATATTGGTTGTTAGTAATCCAGCTGATATATTAACATATGTAGCATGGAAATTAAGTGGTTTACCACAATCGAGAGTCTTTGGTTCTGGTACAAATTTGGATTCAGCTCGATTTCGTTATTTGATTGGTAAAAAATTGAATATAGCTCCAAGTAGTTGTCATGCTTTCATTATTGGTGAACATGGTGATTCAAGCGGTAAGTTAGACAACACAATATACATTAAAAATATAATACAGCTTTATTGGAGCTTTGTATTTTAATGCTCGTTTATTTATAGTTCCGGTTTGGTCTGGTGTTAGTATTGGTGGTGTACGTTTACATGATGTTAATCCGAATTTAGGTACAGATAAAGATCCTGATCATTGGTCGGAAGTCCATAAAGATGTCGTCGATAGTGCTTATGATGTTATTAAATTGAAAGGCTACACAAATTGGGCTATTGGTCTGAGTGTTTCTAATATCGTCCACAGTATTCTACATAACACACATAGTGTTCATCCACTTTCAGTTAACGTTAAGGTAATTCTAAGAAATGTTTATCTTATAATTTTTGGTTGGGTTACATTTTGATAGAGTGGAGTTATTTGATTTTCTTTGATAAATAAGGTATTCTCCCCATTTTTTATTCTCATCATATTATTTGATTTTTTTGGTGATATAATTTATTAGATCCAATATTTGCACTAATTGTATAATGCATGTATTTTGCTTTATTTTCACTCCCCCAATCTTTCAGTTTGTTTGTTCTGATTTAGATTTGATAAGTAAAATTTCTAAGTATTAATTGAATTTTGTCAATATTCAGGATTTCCTTCAACTTGAAGACGATGTATTTATGTCAATGCCATCGGTAGTTGGTAAAAATGGGGTTGTTTCAATGATTCAACTACCATTATCAGATGAAGAACGTGAAAAATTAATGCATTCCGCTAAAACTATTTTAAATGTTCAAAGCGGTATCCAATTCTAAATTAAGTTAATTTGATTCATTAATTAATTAATTGATTAATTAAGGAAATTGTTTTTTTTTTCTATTATTGGAAAACAAATAGACTATATTATATAGCTAATTCAATTCAATGTATTTAAAATTAAGCTTTAATTGGTTGCACCATCAAACAAAATTGTTCCTCTCATAGCACAATTTCGTTAAATTGTTAATAGCAATAAATATATTTATTACTTTAGTATTAGTTCATTGTTGTTTTCTTTGTTTGTCTTCAAATATTGTTCCAATTATTTATCTTATGTATATTTATATGCTTTAAAATGTGTTTGATTTGAATTTATTAGGGTATGTATGGAATTGAGGAGGACACGTACTTATCACTTCCAGTAATTGTCGGCAGTAATGGTATTGTTGGTGTTATTGGTTTAAAATTGGACGAAACTGAAACTGAAAAACTACTGAAATCGGCAAAGCATCTTAGTGAAGTTCGTAAACAAATCGATGTCTAAAGTAAATAATCTATCTCTATTGATTTGGTCGGAATTCAAGAGCCTAAAATCAAATCTGAATACTAAACTAATTATTTATTTAATTTATATAAATTGATAATTATTGTATTTAAATAAATATATGTACTTAAATTATTATTACATAATCTATAGAAAAGGTGAAACCAGAAATCATGACCATAACAATAATTTCTAGATGGAATTCCCAAATTATTATTGTGTTTTTTTTTATTTCATAATAAAATAATTACTATTATTACCACTACAATACAATTATTGGAAGCTATTTCAATATGAATTAAAACAAATGAAGGCTAAATGTTCAAATAATAATTAATAGGCGTTTAACTACACAATTGGAATTGTCGTCAACGTCAATACATTCAATAGCAATGATTTGAAAACAATCACAATGTCGATAAATACATATTAGGTGGAATTATTCAACAAACTAGCTGATAAGAGCTTGCATCATTTGTTGATGACATTCATCTCTAATTTCTAGTCACCTTTGAAAAGTTCGATTGTTATATTATATTAGTTATTTTTCTTCCAGTAATGACGAACAAACGAAATGGACATGATGAATGGCTAAATTTAGTTAATTTCAATTTATATTGTGTGATATTAAATAACGATCGCACCACGCTATTTCTCCTCAAAGTTAGCGTTGTATTGGAAAACGTAGGGCCTAGCGTAGTTCATGCGTAATTAAATCTGACATTTGTTTTTGTACAAAAATTGAGGTTAGAACATTGCGACTGGATTATAATGTGATAAAATGATTGAATAATGTAAAATAAATCCAAAAATTTGTGCAGGAATGTAGAGAATCAGAGTTTGCTGTTAATTGATATGTAACTACAAATTATTATTGTAATTAGTGTCAGTAATCTGCATTACCGACAGACAGCTGAAACAATTAACGAACGTACGTTCACAGAGTCAACGCCAACTTTGAGGAGAAATAGCGTGGTACGATCGTTATATAATTATTATATATAAAAAAAATGATGTCATATATAAATTAAACCAGGTTTCCGTTAAATGCACAAAATTGCAATAATACCAAACCTTGAATTTGCGAAATTAGATGTAATTCCAAGAATTATTGGTGTTGTTTTGTTTAAACAATTGGCAATCCCACTTCTTATTAGGACTCGAGTAATTTTTATTTTACTTTTAAATTTTATAGAGAAGAGAATTTATTTATCGAATAAATAATCAATTGTTTAGAACAAAATCAAAAGTTCCATTTGATTTTTAATAATCAAAAAAGAAAATATGTGTCTTGGTCTCAAAATTATTGATAGAAATAATTTTTAGATGAATTTTCCATTGATTGATCTCTTCTCTTCTACAGCACGAATTCCTTTTGAAAATAAATCTTGATTTTTCCAAAATGGTTCTACAGTGGTCTTTGCTATTGTCTTCGAATTTCCTGCCATTGAGCTGCTCCTTTAGTGATAGTAATAGTGGCGCCCTTTTCCAGTGCGGAGCTTTCTACGGTGTCAGTGAAGACAATCGTTTTCAAGTCATCGATTGTTGTTTAGTTTTAGGATTGAAGTGATGGTTCCAGTTCTTGACTATTATCGCAAATTACCTCAAAAATCTGTCCGGATCAGCTGGGTAAAATAAAAGATTTGTTTGTTCGACGGGTAATACTCTGTTAAAGTTAGTCGTTGGGGACCCTCAGTAAACTGTCATATGTGATCCCTGCGACCTCAGATAAACGACTGATGGTTACTTTTGCTGATGTGGGACGTGAATGTTGTCCTTCGCGCGATGCTCTTCTTTTGTGTCTGTATTTGAAATGAATGGAAATTGAACAAAAAAAGGCTTCATTCAAATCTTCTATAGATTATCGCAGGAAATAATTTCATTTTGAAAATTTTACACTAGCATTACTCAATTTTCCATTTTTCCATTACAAAAATGGGTTTATTTAGTATAATCTTTTGATGGCTTCCTATTGATAGGAGTCCCAGATAATTTCCTATTGAATAATGAAATTATTTGTCTTGTGGTCATTGTGGTCACTCAAGTTCGACTTTATTCAAGAATGTTTTCGTTTTATTTTTGTTTTATTAACATTGGTGACAACAAAGTGTATTGTATTATTATGTAATAATTTAGCAATGTGGGTGTATTCAGTATTTTTGCAAATTAACAATAAACAAGAAACTTTCCAATTGATAACAAAAAATTGTCATGTTCTTTTCCATATCACAAAAAAAGAAAAATAGTAGAAAAAAATCAGTATTTATTTATATAAATCGTTCGGTTTTTTGTTTTGTTTTGATCTATTTTTTTCCATATTGTCCTTTTAGTTTGTTGAAGTTCAATAAAACAATAGGCAATAGGACTTTGCCCCACTGTTATTTTTGAACACACCTGTGTATTATAGTCACCTACAACACATCGCCAATGGATTGTAAAACACCATCACCACACCACACCACTCAGTTGGTTATTGTAACTGGTAGGTAACACTGTTATAGACAACAACAACAACAACAACAATTAATAATAATAATAATAATAATAATAAACGACGACATTTATACCTTAATTAAAATATTTTGTGTCCTGTTACTAGCTAATTGAAGATAAGAAAAATAATAATAAAGAAACCGATGCCTATAATAACGATAATTATTTAAATTATTTAAAGCGCTATTATCATCAGTATTATTATTAATAAGTTTTTATTATTAGTATAAAAAAGTTATATTCAAAAAAATTTATATATCTAGTGGGTGTTGTGTGATTTATTATTGTTAGGATAATTGGGCTGTAAGCCCATTGTGATAAAAATGACCGTTACATATACAGGACATGTGCCTAATGGTAGCAGGTTTGGTTGCTTTTGGAAAGTATTAGGAATGTAAGTTCAAATCGATTAAAGTTCACAATTTTCATTAGATAATGATTGATAGTAAAAGAAAAATCTCGAAATATAGGAAAATTTTTATGTATTTTCGATTAACTACATATTTTTTAATTGAAATAAAATTATACAAACAAAAAAAAAACAAAATACACGAAGGTTGTATTATTTCTGCTTAAATTAATTATAATTAAATAATTAACTATTGTTATACATTTAGAATTTTTATTATTGTTTTTTTTTTTCATCATCTTTTAATTACAATTTCAATTACATCAATCCAAAACAATTCCTATAATTAAAACTAGAAAAAAATTGATTTATTCTTCTATTTTTATAAAGTATGTTAATGGGGCGTTTGTCAATTATTTTTCTAAATCTCAACTCTAATATTGATTGTATTGTTTGTTAACCAGTTCAAAAAACAGTTAGCACCTACATTTTTGTCATTTTAATTCCAAAAAAAAAGAATAAATTCATAAATCGAATTGTTTCTATATACATCGTCTTTTTTTCAATTATACTATACAGCTTCCCGTTTTTATCGAGCTCAAGCACAGGGATTGCCGTTATTATACGAGATAAAAGCTCGGTTAAATTAGGCTAAAGTTGCGCATTTTTATGCTGATCAATAATCTGCCAGTAATGTTCACTTATCATTTTTAGTTTTTGAATTAAGTTTCTAGTTTTTGCTGGATAACCGACAAAGTTGCATGTTTCTAACTTGTGGAGGTACTTGTTTGTGATACATTTAAATCTGTTATCATATTCCCCGTAGCATTTTTGATGTAAGAGCAGGGCCACTTCGTGTGTAAAGGGCGCCTTTGTGCAAACATATCTTTCAGCGCCTTCATGGAATATATGTTTCTGATATGAAAGCTGAGATTGCGCCCGCACTAACGAAGCGTCTTTGTACACGGCACAACCTGCATACCCACACGGAGCGACCCTGTATAAGAGTTACAACACTCGACTTTGTTTTTTCTTATAGGCGCCATATTGGATTTTGACATTTCCAAATAGGTTTTTTCTTCCTAATTACAATGATTTACCAAACTTTGAGAGAAATTTGAAAAAAACGTATTTGCTAAGAAATTCAATTGAGAGTTCTGCATAATTGACCATTAAGTTTTAAAAACATAATCCAAAATTTGAATCCCGAGCAGTAAATTTTGGGAACAACGACAAAACTAACAGGAACAAAAAAAAAAAAGACGAATGACCAAAATTTGAGAAAAAAAAAATAACCTGCATACTTTGATGGGAAGCGTAATACATTTTAAACATTTATCCCGTGTTTCTTCATTCCAAAACGGCATCTTATCAAGAAATCTAATTGTGGCTGAACTTTAAAAATTTTGTCGAACAAAAGCGTTTCAAATGCAATCCAATGCTTTACTATGCTTTACTGTATTTTGTTGTTGTTCTTGAATCTGTAGATATTAAGAAAATTAGATTGCCGGTTATCCTGTATAGTTTTTAATTAAAAAATTAATGGTGAACTGTACAGACGCAAAAGCTCTTGAATATGATAACAGATTTAAATCCTTCGAAATGGAGTACCTTCACAATATTGCAACTAAAAACGTCTAGATTTGTCGGTTTTCTTACAAAAAAATTTGAAACAAGAATCATAATTTTCAGGTTTTTTCTTTGCTTCAACTAAAAAACTAGAAATGAAAAATAAAATCTTCGTTCACATTATTCATAAGCATGAAAATTCATAAATTTGGTTTGATTTAAACAAACTTGTATCTCTTATAATTACCAACTTGAGCTTGCAATCGGACGTCCTGTATATTTTTCTGCTATTAATATAAGGGCTCCCACAAATACTCATTATATAACATCTATCTCCTCCACCAATTTGTATTATAACCAAAAATTGATTGCAACATTTTGTGATTATAGAAGGAATTAGGCCGAATTTGCTAATATTACGATAATTATCGGTTTGAATTTCCAAGAAATATTGCCAATCAATGATTTCCGAAATTATTATTATTATTATTATTAGTAGTAGTAATGGACCAGTTTATTTTTATAAAACGAAAATAATCAACCTCGATGGATGAACAGACAAGGGCGAGATCATTATAATTTTTTAATTACGAATTCACCATTCATTTCGCGTTTTAATAACAATAATAATAATCAATAATGATGGTATATAAATATAATAAAGTCCTTACTAAGATGGCAAGGCCATTATATACAAATTTAATTCGGTAAAATTAACAATATAATTCTAACATTTAGAAATAATTTTCCAAATGGCTATAAGTAATAAAAATTTTTTTTCTTCCGTTAATTTTTCTATATATTAACCTAAATATTTGCAAAATTATCAATCAGCCTTGAGCCAAAAATTATAATTTATATCTGGCTATATAAATAATAAAATTTAATATGAATATGAACTAAATTGTATTATTAAAGTTTTGTTTATTATAATTATTAGTTTGTTGGAAAGGTTAAATTTTTATTGAAAATTGATTGACTTTCAGTCGGATTTTCTATTCCATTATTTGAATATAAAATTTTTAACTTGAAATTCTTTATAAAGCGTAATTTTTTTTTCTATCATCTAAAAAACAACTCACTTTCTAATGTTTCTATTTTTTTTTCTCCTTCTGTAAATTGTTGTTTCTATATAGCGTTTTTATTGACTGATTCTACTCTAAAGTCTTTTGTAAGAGTAAATAACAAGAAGGAATCGTTGTTCACTTTCAACCACTTTAAGGTCATCAACTTTATTTAATATTACCATATTTATGTATATATATATA
>JAZBGX010002059.1:0-14704 GCA_037414775.1 Zonitis immaculata | reverse complement strand
AATATTTGATTTGTGGGGGTACATAATGAAATGTTATACTTTTCACAACCACTTAGGACTTAGATGAAAGGTACTTGCCAGCGCCAGAACTTTCTGTCAATTTTTTTTTTATATAGGTAGATACTCAAAATACTATAATTACTTTTAAAATGTAACGGTTAGTTTTGTCACCTCCACTGGCAAAAGATAATCTCCTCACTTCAATGATATCAAATTAATCACATAACTATGTATGAAAAATGGAAGTTTTGTGACGAGAACCTTACTCTTACTGTCGTAGAATGTCTGAAATTCTCTCTTCCCAAGAGCGCTCTTCACGAATTCTCAGGAACTTCAACTTTTTTCACGGGATTCTGTGAAAAATACCATTTTTCATCGAAATTTCTGTCAGTTACAGTTAAATTTTTCAGGCAATAGGTTACAAAAACATTTTTTACACCTTGCACATAACCTAATATTGGGTTTTAGAAACATCTAATTGTCTCTACTCAAATACTCTATAAGTCAGTTTTTTCCTGAATCTTGAGTTATTTACAGGGGCTCCTCTGCAATTACGCTAAGAAATTTTTTGTATCTCAATTTTTCTTTACATAATTTTTTTATACAGTTAGCTTCTATTCAAATGATTGATTAACAATTGAGAAGAAAAACTCGTTCATATGTTGGTGATATTTTACAGTTTAATTTATCTATTTTCAGATCCTTTCCTTGATGGAATATCATTAATTTTCTTTTTTTAATTTGATCAAAATAATTCCATCTTAACGTTCAGATATTTAATTGCTTCTTTCAGTTCCCTAATCGAACTGTATAATAATTTTGATTGGTATTTCCTAATTTTCATTCCATTAATTTGAATTTCACCATTTCGAACCATCAATATTATTCTATTACAATTCAACACAGTTTTTAATAATAATCGAGTACTTGAAAATGGATGAAATACTGTAATATTGAATTTATACGGAATAATTTCGTATACTGTGTAGATATTTTGTAAAATTACTGAAAAATTCCTATAGATCTGAAATTATTTATAAATCAAAATAATGTTTTTTTTAGAAATGAAAACAATAAAGATCAAAAAAAATATATATATATGGGAATGTAGGTATAAAGATATATATTGGACGTGATCTTATGAAATATTCAATATATACTAAAGCTGAATGGTGGTATTTCAAAAATGACCATTTCCTTCTCCGTGCCATTTAAGCTTCCGGTTCTTAAATATACCAATAATTTTTGTTTATATTTTCAAACGATAAAACTTTCAATCTGACTCGCTCTAATAATAATCCATATGATTATTCCAATTTATTTTCTATATAATCATATGCTAATTTAATATAAATTATTATCATCGAATTTTTATTCAAAAAAATTAATAAATAATATTCCGACTAGTTTAGCAACACCTTTAAGGCATCTTTTATAATTACACTTTCATATAAGAAGTATATTTAGTTTTTTTTCTTCTTCTTTAATTGAAGTCTTTCATGTTGAAATAAAAGGAAATACTGAAATGTTTAAACAACAACAAAAAAAAATTTAATTTATGTCGTGATTAACAATCACACAATATATTTAATTTTACTAATTCATCTTGTAAAATTAACACCAAAAACGTATAGAAGATTTATGTAATGTAATTAAAGAAGATGGAGAATATTTCCGTTGTGAAATATTGCCAATTATTTAGAGGTGACTTTAGAGGAATTTCTAGATCAATAAACAGCCTAAAATTCAATTTGTACTTTATATATTTTATTATTTTCAATAGGAAGAAATTAAAATATTTATTATTATTATTCTATAAAGTTAAGTATTAAAAATTTTTGTGGTAGTCTGTAAAAAGTACAATATAGAGTCGTAAATGTCGACTTGTATATGAATTATCCCTCTCTATAGTCGACGAGTACATTCGAAAAGAATGCACGTAATAAACTTCATTACAGGGTGTCATAATGGCTATAAAAGAATACCTGACATTAATGAAGGTATACAATTCTTATTTAATAGACTCCGATTATTTTATATTATAAACGAAACACAAACCAAATCAACAACAACAAAAAGCTTGTAAATGTTGGGAAATTATATTTCTAGTATAAAGCTCGCTCCACACGAGGCAAGCTTTCTTGCCAGATTGCTGGTTGGCTGCAAAGTGTTGTTTCGGGTTTTGTTGCTAGATTTCCTCAATATAACGTGCTATTTTCAGTGATAGATCCGAACCAATCGGCCAGCACTATTACGTGGTTGACATGCAGAGAAATTGATAGATGACGAAAAATCTACCACAGCAACTATAGCTCCCCGGCATGCTTATAATCTAGCAACTAATTGAGTAGATAATCTAGCAAGTGAACTTGTCTCGTGTGACGCGGGCTTAATACATTAAATTGAAAGTCGGCAATTTTTTTCTTCTACTATATAGATTGTAATTAGATGGGCTAAGTCATATTAAGTTCTATCATAACAGCGAAACTTTTATGAGCATATTCCCCATTCACCCTTCTTTCTCCTATTGAAACAAAACAAAGAGAAAAAAAATACACGAATTTCTTGTAGCGAATAAGACATCTCAACCTTTTAACCGTTATTTGAATATTTAGAGAACTTTACCACTTTGAATATCTTGATGTGATTTTTTCTTTTTTTTTTCTTTTTTTGTGGTTCAATACCAAAAAATGTTCATTGTCTGTTATTTATAGTTTAACATTCAACTATCTATCTCTCTCAAATAATGTTTATATATTATATTAATATTATATATAGATATGGGCTATGACAGATCGTTTCCCAACGTGTTACCATCCAATTTACCAAAACCATTTTATCATTTTCTTCGTCTACTAAATCTAGCCATTTCCGTTCTTATATTTATATATCGATTCTCTTTTGTGTTGGTTATGTGGTGTAATTCGACGAAAATCACCATTGTGGAAAATTAAAATGGCACTATAGAAAAATAACGTTGACTACTATATTTTTCACCGCAAAGACAACCCAAAATCTATGAATATTTTATATGGAATATTCCTGTTACATTTCTAGAATTTTAAATGAACCATCATTATATGAACATTTTCGTTTAACTTGATTAATTATCGGATCGATTGAGACGGAAATTATCGAACAACGAAATAAGGGTTTTCTTTTCATATTGAACATATAGCGTTTGTTTTTTCTCTTTTCCAGATTGGAAGTGAATTGTGTGAAATGTTGTATTTTTCTCTAATTAAGTAAGTGTTTAATATTTGTATTAATGGTGAGTCTGTTGGAAGTTATAAAAGATGAATGTTTGATGAAAGCAATCTGCATCTGCATCTTGATTCAACTACTCGTTCCTGAAGTTTGTTTGTCAAAGAAATATTAGTATATATGCTATCAAAAAATCTGCATCTCTATCTTGGTTTGGTTATTAGTTTTCCGGAAGAAATTTTCTCAATTGAATGAATGTTGTTGTAAATTGGAAATTATGACAACGAATTTCCATAAATATTACATTAAAAAACATTTAAAAAAAAAAGAAGGAAAACTACGACCGTATTCTTATATTGAACGAATTACTAGTTTGTCGGGAAGAAAATAGTCTCTGCATCTTTATCTAAGGTTGATTATTATTAATTTTCCGGAAATTATAGCGGAAATACGTGTACCGGATTTAAATAATCTGCTGGTGTTTTTTTTTTTCAATTAAACGAAACCATTTTCTCCTTGGAATAATCTGCATCTTCGCTTTGATTGTTAATCATAGAGAAATTATAGGAAAAATACGGTTAAGTATTAGCTGTTTTCGCTAAACAAATCCCGAACTAGTTCGCGGCTACTACTGGGAAAGTGCAGTAAGATAATTAGTGCTTTTAAGAATCATGCAGTCACAAGCCAGTTCGAAATCAGTTCTTATTTCTAAACTAGTTCTCATGTTGAAGTATAGTAGTACGGAATTGTGATAGAATCGTTCAGATTCCGTGCAAATAGCTATTATTCAAATACAGTGAAACCTCTTTCAGTCGGACAATTTCAAGTTCCCCGAGACTTTCTATAGACTGACGTTTGTTTGATGCCTTAAGTGCAGATAAGAAGTTACTTACCAATGATAATACACAAAATTTTTCTAAAGGTTCTAGGTAACGCCTCCTTGAATGGACGCTTTTCGTCCCACCGTATTTGTCCGCCCAATAGAGGTTCTACTGTAATCTGTTTTTCTGTCCATTATGTTGAATCCACCTCATCATGTTATTATTAGATTGATTTTGAAATTATGACAAAAATATAGCTTCTTTTTCCATTAAAAAACCTCCAATCGCTAAACATTAGCGTTTTTCATTGCTACTTTGTGGAAAATTGTAGATTATACTACGGAACAATCTGCATCTTTACCAAAACTATTAGTTTCCTGCAAATTATTCCAAAAGCATTAATATTTATGAGTAATCAGTTTCTTGCCAGTGAAATTAATTACTAAATTATCATTAAATGCACTTTATATGGCAATAATTGCTAGTCTGTTGGAAATAGAAAGAAATAAAACAATTGATCGTTCTGTGAAAAAACTCCATTTGTATCGTATCTTGTTTTATTGATTTTCCGGAAATTATGGAACAAGAAAAAACATTACGTCTTTATATCTTGTGGCATTTAAGATAGCTTATTTTGTGGTGTGGTAGTGTGGTGATATTGTGGAAAAATGGAAACTTGTACTATGGTTTGTCTCCATAATTTGTAATTACTTTCGGATTTCGTTTTTTTTTCTTTCCATTAATTAACTCCATATCTGTACTACATTTAGATGCTAATTAAAATAATCTCAGTTTGACAGAATTACATTAGACTTTCCTCTCGCTTGTTTCGTTTGTTGAATAGTAATTGGCTCATTAAAATCGATGAAATTAAACTTTACAATCGTTTATATAGGAGGAGAAAAAAAAAACGAAAAAATATAGAATAAAACAAGGATAAAATCTATATATCCGTCATTGTATATATTGTACATAAAAAGGAACACCCTTGCTCAAATGTGTTATGCATGACTAACTTACAAATTTTTAAATACAGAACAGAGGTCTTTCTTTTTTTTCCATAGTAAATCAAGCGTACATTCCATCGTTGATAATAGTAAATGAGGTATTTGATCTTGCCAGTTGGCATGCGACCTTTTCCGTGGAAAACCAGGTCAATAAGTTATTTATATAGCCCTTTTTTCCCTCTCTTATCTTTAATAATACCGAAAATAAACTTTTCATTCTCTTTCTCTTTTTTCTCCTCGAAAAAGCTCAAACAATCTTAAAATACCGTCGTCCTATAATAGAGAGAAAAAGCAAAATAACCGGAAATGTTATACTCCTATTAGATAATGGAAGAATTTCTAGAGATAAATATAAAGAATTAATTTGTTGGTAATTGTGTAATGTAGTGGTTGATATAAATAGATCCCTTGAGGGTAATATAGTTGTTTTTTATTTATTTATTTTTATAGTCACGATAGTAGTAGAATGCTGCAGCAATTTATGCAACAACAAAGTAAAGTTATTTGGTCCTTTTCGGACATTAGAATGCTTCCAGGCATATTGTAAGATTCAAGCAAAATTACCACCGACCTACCAAGAATTTAGTTTAGAACTTCCAAACATCCACTTCTTCAAATTGGGACAATTTATTGTATTTGGCTAAATGTTTTGACATACCTATATACTAGTCATTCAAATAACATTTATCGTTGTTGACCTCGGTATAGATGGACTGTATCTTTTGGTATATCGTATTTGTTTCACATGACACTTTCCCAAGTTCTAAAACGACGTCTCTATATATTGATCGGGTTGGTTGGTTGGCTGGTTGGTGGTGGTTGGTGGCGTCGCGGCATACAGCTGAGCGCCGCCGGTTTTACACATCCACTTATACTAAACACACGCTTTAATGCTTTCCCGCTCTCAAGACATTGTTATTGTTTTTGTTCAAGCATGTAAATCGCTTCAATTGCCATAATCATTTCACTTTATACGATTTTACAATTCCATCAGACAAAGAGTTAATCTGTTAAAATAGGAATCCCTATGGAAATCGTTTAAATTGCGTTTTGTTTTGTTTTTCTTTTTGATAATATTTCTATAAATACTGACAATAAAAAGATGATATTATGATATCCAATTTTAGAGAGCCGGAACAACGTCGTATTTTTACAAAAATATTCAACAGTTGGGGAAATTGATAGTCCAATTATTTTATTTCCAAAATTAAGCTCATTTCTTTTGTCACTGTGATTTGCATATTCATACAATAGAAAAGAACAACTCTTTTGATCTTTTATTTCGAATTTTTTGTTTTTGATAAATAATTGAATTTAGAATTTGAAAAAAAAATGGAAATTTTCAATAAATCCACCCTTTGACTTTGAATTTCTATCTGATGCTCAATTCTACTGCGATAAACAAAGCTCAAAAGCATGAACTGTATTATTTATTTTTATTGAAAAACCAAAGATATTTGAGATACCGTTTTTTTTTCTTCCAAAAACTGTGTTTCATCTTCAATATTATTTTTTTAGATTGAGAATATACCTTCTATCCTTCACGTTAATTCGTAGTTGTTTACTCTATGAGTGTAAAATTTGACAACAAGGCGGTCGAGGCGGCGCAAAAAAAAATGTACTGTATTCGGAAATCATTGCATAGGTGTGGCTTAAAAATATTTCTACGGGAAATTGTAGCTTTATCGATGACTTACGCTTTGGAATACTGGATCATTAACAATAAGAATCTTGAATAAGTTATGAAGACGAATTTCAGTATAAACAGGCTTAGGACCTCCTAGAGTAGTTCAATGTGAGTGATAAAACTATTTGGTTACACCTTTATCAGCTAATAAGGGAGAAGTCGAAATTGTTTGGCAAAATTCTTATGTTATCAAATTGAATTTTTGCTCGATAGATTGTTAATTTGCGACGAAAATTGGATACTGTACTTCAATTTTAAGCTGCCACCAACTGATCTAATACTATATAGCCCAAAGACTTCCTTACACCCAACAAAGATTCTTTGATATTTAGTGGACAATAGCCGGAATTGTTTATTATGAACTCGTAGAAACGGCCCAGAAGCAACCTTCTTTGATCAATCGCGTAAGAAAGTGATATTGTCACAAGATCACGTCGAACCATATACACCGCGAAAGTGATTGATGAATAAATGCCCGGGAAACGTTACCACCGTATTCTCCTGACATCTCACCAAGTGATCACCATCGTCTTTTGGTTATCTGATAGATAAATCGCATTCTTTCAATATTTTGTTATTTGACGTCGAAGATAATTGTGAATCTTTTTTTTTAACATTTCTGTTGAAATTGAGAATGTTTTGCAGCTTCAGCTATTCAATAATTTTATATTGGAAATTAATTTCGACGTTGTGGTTCATGTGAACGATTATTGAATTAACATAGAAGCATATTATATTAAATAGGGACAATATGGAAAGGTGAAATTATTGGAATACTATTAGTGTAAATATCCATTTTGGAAATATAATGAAATAGGCATATTTTGTTGTCTATATAGTTTAAAAAATATTGATTGAAGTTTTAAACTACTCTATAGTAAGTATGTACATGTATAAACAAATTCTGTTAACAATCAAACCATTACTAGTTTAGTTATTCTCGCAAAATTGTTGTTTAATGATGATTAACGTTACCCGTATCAGATTAAAATTGTTTTATTTCGTTGGAATAGATTTTCACACACATAGAGATAGAGTGAGAGAGATATAGTTATATTTGCTTTAGATTAAATCGACTATTAGCTTTGTTCAACTAATAAACTTTGTATTTTGATTTTTTTTTTATATTTATATTAAATTTGTTACTATCTAGAATTTTCCAATTGCTCGATAAATCATATCACTTCAATATCCAATTATATTATAATATTTTATTTGCAAGCACCATCAATCAATCAAAATTTAATAGTATATTGATAGCATAGAACTATTTTCCAAATTTAGTAACTAATAGATGGAAAAATATAAATCGACTTTGATATAATAGCAGTTTTGGCTTCGATTCTTCCAAATTAACAAAACTTTTATACAGTAAAACCTCCATTGACCGAACATTTTCTAATACGACGTCTTATACATAAATTACATGAGCAAAAACCTCTATTGGACGGACAACGACGCACTACTTATTCCAAAAAGAAATGTACATCCTTTAGCCGGTCTATTGACAAGGCAAAGCAAGTTACGATTAAGTTCAAGAAAATATACCTTGAACGAACATCTTTCGTTTACCAGCAGATGTCCGTTCAAGAGCGGTTTTACTGTATTATTGTATAATCAATATCAAGTTTGGATTTTGTTGATTTCGTTTCTATCTTAGAATCGATCAACTTTTAATCCGTTCTCGCTATGAGAATTCCATATACTCTCCTTAAGTTTTGCTGATAGTTTTTGTGGATGCAATCTTAAGATTAGGAGATATTAATCTCATTCATGAAACTTCCTTCTAGATGAACTCAAATCTCAACAGAGTTGAGATATTTTATGTTGTACTGATAGTACCGTTTTAATACTTCCATTAGAATAATACTCTACGTTAGAACTCTAATTATGAGATGATTGAGGATATTTTTGCTCAAATTTTCCTTGAACTTAACTGTCAATAGAGCTTTAAAAAATAGTTGAACAATCGAGATTAATTATCACTTATATTGTTTTTTATTCATATAGTTTAGGTTTAAGCCGTCCTAAAAGTTGAGTAGGACTATAAACAACTGTCGTTTATAGAGTTAATTTGGGAACTTTACTTAAACAGAGTTGTTATTGATTTTTGCATTCAAGTAGCGATAAAGAGACACTTAATTTTGCAAGTTATCCTATATTAAATATCGTCTAGGATATGATGGCAGCACATGAAGGATCCAACTGTTCAAAGCCTTATTTGAATTACATTATAAAAGTTTGAAAAACAACAACAAAATAAAGATGTTCCATAATAATAATAATGACTTGATTTAGTAACTAATTCCGGTATATTTATTTTATACGTAAGACTCCTGTTGTTGTTGTTGTTTTGTTGGAATCTAGCCACAATTAAATTGGGCTGTAGTATCAAGTTGAAGAATCGTACGAAACAGGGGTAGTGACATTTTCACTAGAAATAATCACTAAAGTGCCTTTATTGATGGTCTATATATAAAGTAGTTCGAAAACGTTTTCTTTTTCTACCTACCACAAACTACTAGTTTAATAGAAATAAATTCCAATTCAACCTCACATTACTTTTTATCTATTTTATCTATTTATTTATTCGTTGTTTTTAACTAATTTACTCGTATATCGTGACGGTTTCTCGTTGTCTTGTTTATTTCAAACAACAAACAAATCAACAGTTAATAGAATCGGCCCTTTGCTTTTTTTCCCGAATTTGATCTCGTTTCAAATGAGTACAATCGCTTTAAGACGACAATTATTCGATAAAACCACTCAATAAGTGTTGAGTATAGAGCAGACGTATAGGCGTACCTTATAATGCCCAGCTATCTTCATACAATGCTTTGGTTATTCTGACACACCATGGTAAATAAAAAGTGTGGAGCTGAATTTGAGCTACAGTCGACCACTGAAGTATTAGCTGTAAAATATCTCGAAATTGTGCTAACCAGGTCTTTGATCTAATATAATACCACTATCATAAAAATCTACAAATACTTTCAATTCTCAAACTATACTATTCAGATTAGAATTACATATGCCGCTCGCTTGTTTGATAGTACGAAGTCGTGACGTAGGCGCTCCCTGTACGAAGGCCAATATCCACTATTCAGTTATATGTAATATTATTTTCTTTTTTAAAATTCGCCTAAATTCCACTATGGCCGGTTTATTTTATTTTTGGGATTTTAGATTTCGTGCGAGCTAAAGGTACGACGTTGCGAAATTGGATTAATAAACAATTACAGGTCATTGCATCACAAGTGATGAGATTTTATAGTAATGATTCATCGTTTTAATATCCACAATACTGGAAGGTTGTCTGCAAATTTTCTCCATAACTTGACTCATTTATTTATATATGAGCTCGGTTTCTACCATTTTTTTTCCTCAATAAATTCTTTTATGTTTTAATAAGGGATTGTTGCTCATTTCATATATATGCGACATATGTGACGATTCCAATACAACAACAAAAAAACCTATTCAATAAAAACAGTTTGGAAATCTTAACCAGTCGGTCCTTGTCATCGATTCAACAAATATACGAATATATAGATACAGATTGTGAATTGGATGAAATACAAAAAGAAAAAAAATTATATCTATAGATCGACCGAAATGACAACTGACAACAAATGTAGGTATAACAAGATGACGGACATATAGAGGGGAATATATAAAACACTTACACACATATAAATAGACGGATTCGATTTCCCTAGGGATGTCCTTATGGTGGTGGTGAAGAGCTAGGATATACATTTCCAAATCTATTGATTTTTCGCTATAAAGGAATACTATGTATATATCCGATAGAAGGAAACTCAAAAATCAAATAGAAGATTAATGATTGAAATATTGCCCATAAACAAAAACAACAATAACTTGATTTGTTGTTTTATTAATTAATCCACTTTTTGTTTCGTTATTTGAAATTTCCCCCAAATTGGTCGTTTATCTTGACCGAAATTAAAATATATACGATGTGGTAATTAAAGTGATGCCACAAATTTTTTTAATGCGCCTCTTATTTTATTTGTTCGAGTTTTTCGTTGGTGTTTTTTCTATTTTATACAATTTCTCTATTTCCATTTGAATATTTCTATAATCCAATAATGTTGTCCGCTTCCAATTCTTATCAATTCAAAACGACAAGTTTCTTGTGCTCAGTCGTGAGTTGGATCGTGGAAATCAAAAATTTCATTCAACTGGCAAAAAAAGGGTGGTTCAAAATTAAGGACGACTTTATCATGATAAAAAAATCCTCATTTATAATTTAAGCCGTTTAAAAAATTGAAGGTTGTGAGAAACATAACTAGAACCATTTTTTGTTGATAAAAATTTGACTACGTGGGCTGTATGATAAGTACCGGTCCTAAGTTAGATATGGCACTACTAATATTGTAAAAGTGATGTTTCTCGTAAATGTGGGTATTGCAATTGAACGAGTACACAATTTTTTGAGAACTCTTGTCGATAAGAAGGGTGCACTCCGAAGGAGTTTTGACGTCGATTCATAATTATCGACGAAACCTGATTTCATCTTATAGCAAACCAGAAACCGAAACAGTGTGCTTGTCCAGGCGAATCTTTATCAAACAAGGCTAAGGCGACTTTATAGGCGAACAAAGTTATAGCATGTACGCTGCACAATTCATATCGAGTCATTGGACCGTTTCAACCAAAGAAAAAATTCTGCTTCATCAGGACAATGCACGCTTGTACACTCAAGCTGTCGCCATGACAAAGTTGGATTTGCTAAGATACGAATTGCTACCTCATCCACCATATTCGCCAGATTTACCACGTAGCGATCTTTTTCTATCTTCAAATATGTGAAAATAGTTTGGCGGAAAAAAATTAGCCGTAACGATGAGAGGTCATTGCTGAAACTGAGGAATCTTATTTAGAGCGGATACAAAATATTTAAAAAAAAAAAAAACGTTGAGTTAAGAGGAGATTATCATATGTTGAAAAATAAAATAGATTTTCTCCAAAAAAAAAACTTCCCCAATACCCAGTACTTATCATACAGCCCTCGTATAAACTTATTTGAGCCAAGAAAAATATTCTATTTCTAATTAAACCAATTAGTTGGTGATTAGGGGAAACTATTTGAGTTCAGAATTTAAGAATTTCATGATAGAAATTGTGAAATATTGAATAGAGAAAAGTCTCTTAATGAATATAACCTGGAATATTTTCGAGTATATAACGTTGATAATAAATATTTCAAAACAAAAATGGAAAAAAGAAACTGGCTATATTTCATTATTTCGTATAATAATAAAAAAACGAACGGTTTTCTTAGAAATTCATTCAACGAATTCCTAGTTCTATATTATTTATTTATATATTTTTGAATTCGATAATGAATAAGTATCGAAATTTCATTTTTGATGATTGTATTTATAAATGATGTCGACGGTATTGAGTGTTGAACTTGCACGAGCAAGACATTGAGATCAGATCGAAAACTTGACGCATTCCACAAGTTTGGTTGGATACTGCGCTCACCAGACCAGATAATTGCCTTTTGGTCTTATCTAGAATTCCGTGGATATACATATAGGTTATATGTTATTTGATGACTATATATATATATATATATATATATCTATAATAAAAATTCCAACTTTATTATTAACATTATAATGATGGAATTAGTGCTAATTACCATATTTATTTACATTATATATTCATTATTAAAAACGGATGTTTACAATTTCGGTTTCTTTTTTTTCTCGGGTTTTAATTATAAACACCTCCTTAAAATATCGACCACACATCAATAATTAATGACAGGAATATTTCAAAGTAAATTGCTAGAATGTTTTAAAGTACAGTTGCTAGAAAACTTTTTTTTCTTCTGGAAAGATTAATTATTTGTAGTTTTGGAACCGACACAAACAACCGCACTATAACACATTTATTATATTCAATATAATTTTTCTATTCCAAGAACATTATAGAATTATATTCAAGTACTGTATAGAGAAGTTATATTAGAGAGCTTTGCCTAAAGCTCTACTTATATCAAATTGTGCACCATATGTTTTAGTTGATTAAGAGAAATCAAAGTTTGGCGCAACTCCAACCAAACAACCGAATCAAATTCTAACTAAATAAATTATTCTATTTCCCAATAAAATAATAATAATAATAGAAATGAGAATATCTATCAATTTTTTTTCTTTTTTTTTTGGTATGGTTTTAGTATTTTCACGTGAATAAATGCATAATTCTTTTAAGCAGTCTAAATAGAAATTGATAAAGGACTACTTATAAATATTCAACAGAAATGTAAATGAAGTGTTTGCTTGAATTCAATTCACAACTTCTCTTACTCTCTTATATTATGAAGATATGCGCTCTATTTCTGTTTTTCTCCCATTTTCTAATATTTGGCCCGTTCATCATCACCACTAACAATTTCATTAACTTTTATATGTGTCAGAAAGTTCTACAAAGTATTTTCAAACTAGAAATTGCATATTTCATCCAAACAAAACTCGTATATTTCTTATAGAAATGAAATGGACAGAATATGGAAAAATTCACCTTTTAATAGAGAGATAGGAAAAACCACGATATTCTCAAAAGTTTCGAGATCCCAACTTCATTGAGTAGCTCTAATCAAAACCTCTTCCAATTTAGGGTGACTGTTAAAGTAAGTCATGTCGGTATTTGTTTTATCAGTGCATTGTGTCATGTTTATGCAACGTATAAGACGTTTATAAATGCCAAATGTAGTTTTTGAGTTCAAGCCTGACAATTTTGATATTTCCAACTCTGTATCGATCAGGACGTCCATTAACTTCAGACAATGACATGTCAAAGACGAAATTGAAAGTAAATCTGTCTCAGACAGTCGAGATATTGTCAAAAATTCGAAACCAACTTTGACCGACCATTCAAAAACATTTACAGTAGCTTGGTAAAGTGAGCAGAAGAGGTGTTTGGCTCTCCCATAAGCTGCCGGTCCCCACTTGCAATTTATTTCTTCAGTGGTACGCTACAGAATTTTTTTTTTGTTTGTTCAGTGGTTACAGGCAATGAAGAATGAGTACAGCCAAGTCAGATTTGGTGGAGTATTCGCGCGATCGTTTATTTTGAAGTGCTAACACTTGGATGAACTGTAAATGTAGACTTTTACTATGAATAATTGAGTCGAGTAAGTCGGTGTTTAGAGAAAATGCGTTATTATGCTATGTGATAATGCAAAACCGACCTGCTCAAGATTCATCCTGGAAAAAATTAATGACCTACCATACTTTGTCGATATTGCCCCATCAAATTTCTTCTTAACAATGGTTATGTGGTCAAAATTCGAAAATCTGGATGACATCCGAAAGGCCATCTCCAGATTTGCTTACAAATCAATTGATTTCTGTCGACTAGAAATTGAAATGACAGAAATGTGATTAGATAATGATCGAAAATACAAAGTTCTTGGAAATTAATCTATTCGGATTGATTGGACTTTTCGATTTCTATAATAATAACAAAATCAGGCACATGACGTCTATTCTCAGTAGTTTTTCTTTTGAGTTTCAATTCCACGTAAAATAGAATTCATATCATCAATATTACGTATTGTTTTGACGTGTCAGCGTAGCTTAATAAATTTTGTGTTTCGTCAATTCAATTTAGGGCTATAACACACAAACACCTGTCACCTCTTGGATTACAAGTGGATATTGAACAATAAAAGCCTTGTTATGATGTCGATTAATATTGACAGAGAAATGTCGAAATTATCAGTTATATAGGTATAATTGTTGATTAATGATCTTTAAACTACTTATTTGTCGTCGAGTCATTATTATTAGAGGCATCTTGAGATATTATTTTCAAAAAACAAAACAAAAATGTCTTTTGGAATGGAAGTTTTATATTGTATTGTGATAAAAATCCACCAACCATCTTCATTAATCAACAAGATGGAACATTTCCAACATTAACAATGATGTTTATATCTATATATA
>JAZBGX010002057.1:0-14718 GCA_037414775.1 Zonitis immaculata | reverse complement strand
AGAAAAAAATTTCTCTTTCGATGATTATTTCAGATAAAAAATTTAATTGTTTTCATAAAATTTTTAGAATATTCGGAATTTTATGCGCGCTTGGTTACTACGATTTGGAGGACAAAAATAAAAATAACACGATTTTCCAATTTCATCTTTTCCCTGAGGTGTGTGTGTTTCTATATAGGTACATAAAGCCTTTATTTTTATGGATCGTCTACCGATGTATAATAAAATTGATGTAATTTTCATTTCCTAAAATAAAAATAGAGAGATTTTCAAAGCAACCGATAATTCTATTTCGAGAAGCTGATATTGCATGTCTTTTCAACATTAACCAATAATTTGAATAAATTTGATTTAATTCAAATATAACCACGACAAATACACTTTTTCATATTTTATTAACTAATATTAACATTGATTTTTTTTATAATAAATAAATTAAGAAATTTTCAATAATACAACAATAACAACAGCTTGTGGATTGGAGGAAGAGAACGAATCCCTTTTTTGAGATATAAATTCAGTTCAATTTAGAAATTCTAAGGGATCCGTGAGACAGGAACTTACCTCACAGGTGGTCCAAAATATTTCCTTACCGAATAACATGCATCTGAATAATAACAGAAACTTGTTATAATAAATCAAAATACTATGGGAATCTTAATATGAATTAACCCTTTTGCCGACTCTCTCTCTATCTCTATACATATACATCTCTCTCACTCTATTTCTTTTTCGTCTAATAATATTATAATGTTGAATTCATCGATTAAATTATACAAGATTCATAATACTTTTGTGGTTATTTCGGTAATTAATGCTAAAATATGGAGGTTTCACCGCACATATGCAAATAAATGGTTAACTCCCGATAAATTCCCAAGCTATATATAAATACGGGAAATGTAACATAATCGAGAATCGTCTTCTCAATATAAAGTTTTATTTATATATTCGAAAGGGGGATATTTTCGATGAGAAAGTTACATTGTTTAACTTGTAATTAATACTATTTAACGAGTTAACTGTTGAAGAGTAATGAGAATGGCGCCTTTATACGCAATTAGAAGCAAATCAAATCTAAAAGTATAATTTTAATTTATTTATTTATAACATATATTATTATTGGAGATATATGTATATAGGAAGTCGCCTCTATATGTTGTCCAAGTAGTTATCAAAGAAAAAATGCAAATCTACAAGATTGTTGCATAGTTAGTTAAGAATTCTCGCATACAATTTTTTTTTCTTCTACAGATTGTTGGCTACTAAGAATTTATTGCCTGGTTATTATTAACATAAGAGCCTTGTAAGTATAGGAATTTTAATATATATAAACAAACAAATATATAGCGCGAAAGTCCCAAACTGCTATAAAATCGATCGAATCAAATTGAAATGAAAAAAAATAATTATTATTAGTTCCGAATTTTCTGTCCTCCCCCAGCTTTCTACTCCACCGTCATCGTCTTATTATTGAAACAAATTTAAACGTGGAAACTGACAGCAAACCCGTCAAATCAACTCAACGTTAAACCTCTCTGTATCCGGGTGCGAGATTGAATTCTGCAACTAAACCAACTTTAATAACCTACAAAAATAAAAACAAAACAAAACAATAAATTGAATTAAACTCTAATTAACGATTAATAATAATTTAAATTACTTCCACTAACCTACCATCAGGTGGCAGCGCAATCCAATAAACACTCATCGCCATCTAGTCGATTTTATCAAAACTGTTAGCTAAGACAGTTGTAGTTGTTTAGGGGTGGGTAAAATTGCTTGTATTCCGTGCGCGTTAAACGAAATTTTTCCTAATAATTATTGAAACTATAGTTTTTCCTTGAATCTTAATTAATGGAGCTTTTATTAGTGAACAAAAATTACAAGCAGGGTTATATAGTTGAGTAATTGCAATTATAAACGTCAAAATACCAGAAACAATAAACAATATTTAATTTATAAACTATTAATTTAAATTATAAATTAAATCTTATTTTATAATGCAAAACTAATCGTTTATTGTATGGAAATTGGATATTTCACCATTATATATCAGAATTATTATTATTTTCTTTAATAGTTAAAATTTATTATTATGAGGTGTTTGTTTTCTGTTTTCTAAATGTTGATTGTTATTTGAAAAAAAAGGCCTCTATTCATGACCTCATCAATTTTTATCATCAATAATAATAAGTAGACAAAATCGAATTAATATTCGATTTTTAGAAAATGGACGAAAAAATTCATAAAGATCTATCGTTCCTCAATTTTCTTTGAAACTTCCCAAATTATGCAATTAATGAAAATTGTTGTAAAATTTCCTACGATAAACCTACTTATGTTCTCTCATTAAATATTCTAGTAAAGTTATACTTAAGTTATATGTTGTTGTTTTTCTAAATATCATTGGCAATATATCAGAGTTATCTCTAATTAAGATCGACATTTGAAGGTATCTACTTTACATTAATTTGAACGATCTTTGGAAATATTTGTGTTTTTGTTCAAATGTATTGAAAAGAACAACAACATATTCAAATTAATTCAATTATATTTTTAGTTTTCGAAATTTACAAACTTTATAGTTTCTTTTATAATTATCTTTTTTTTTGGTGGAAAAAAGGAAAATTGAAGATCTTATCTATTATCAAAGATTGTGAAGTGATGGGCTTTTAATTACCGCTATAAATTTTTTTCAAGTTTTATCAATAATCGATTCTATATATACTTATATATATAGAATGATGTCTCCCATTTCCGTTGGGAACACCTCTATATACTTTTATTATTATTTGGTTGTTTTTTTTTTGGTTAATCTATGAATTATTACCAAACGACCAACCAACAACCTACTTAAATATAATGTAAAAATAAACTTCGAAAATAATTTATTAAGTCATTCCAATTTTTGTTGTTTTTGTCTTGGTTTTAACTCAACTGAAATTCGTGCATATGTGTGAAAATAAATGGAGACTCGTAAATATGTCACCAGTTCAGTAACTAAAATACAATTAATAGAAAATCACTATATGGAGTCAAATGATGACAAAATTATGGACGAACTATATAGGAGACTAGATTATTGTGGTGACAAAAGCAGTTTTTAATCGAGGGCACTTGATTGGAACATATGTAAAATTTAACTCAAACATCAAGCAATTTATCCTAAAGCTTCATTTATCTTGGCAAATTTCTGAAAAATCTTCTACTATCCATAAAAATTAAAACTAGAAAAATTTGAATAACATGAAGTTATCCCAGTGTTAGTTCTCTAAAGGAAAACAGCAAAGTGATAATTTCAGCTGAGAAAAGAGAAAAGTTATAATTTCCTGAAAAAAATGTAAACTCAACTAAAATCGAAATTTTCACTATCAATGTTAGATTAAAACTCCTGCAGGCAGCAGTCTGAAAATTCTCCGTTAAAATCTGAAACCTAAAAAGATAAGCTAAGTGATGGATAAAGCAGAATTCTACTGCAAAATCGAAGAATGTCGAGCTCCTGAAATTAAAATTGATCAAGAACAACTTCATTTTTCGTCAAATTATGAAAACTATATCCAGCTATTTTTGGGCCATTTCGCTTAACCAGGGGCATAAAATATTAGGAGGTCAGCAATTTTGATTTTCGAAATGCCCAAATTTTTCAAAGTGTCACTCAAAGTTTGTACGAAAGCCACATGACAAATCTTGATTTACCATTTGCATAATTAATTATGCAAATAGATAATTGTGATCTTGACTTAAAGCCGGCTCTGATATCTATCTAATCCATCACACTTCACCCACTACCTATATGTAAAATGAATAAATCAATTTTACACCTATAACTGAGTGAAAACTGTTAATGAATATTGATACCTGTGATAAAATTTAGAAAAAAAAAAATTAAGTCAATTAAAATTGCAGTTAATAAATATTCATTGTCCGATAAATGGTTATCTATTATAACTTGTTAGATTTACTTGAACAAGACTGTAAATTGACATTACTTTTCCATTATCATTCTAATATTAATTTATACTCGATACTTATATAATTGTATTCGATTTAAATAAATGTTTAGAGCTGGGAGACACAAGAATTGTGAAAAAAAATTGAATAAATTGAAATTGTTTGGCATTAAAGTCATCGTTTCGAATCTAAACTTATTAAGGAAATAATAGTTTACATTATCTTAATTGTCGACATAAAACTTCCCTTCTAGCATCTCAACTAATATTAAAAGCAGATGTTTGTGATGTTATATAAGTACTCATTTCAATATATCTAGTTTTTCGAGATGAACATAAGTAGAATTAAATTGTATATGTATACAGGATGAGCTCTGACTCATAAACTTAAATCAATAGGTAGGTAGAGGATGTAATTCTGAGACGATAAGTCCCAAGACATTATTGCACCTGACCCACCGTTAATTAGTTATTAATTGAATAAAGGAGCTAATGAGAAGAATTAGTCGAGATTATAGTTAGGCGTAGGTATAGACACTGGATCCGTTCTACGGTAGTGGGACTGGTGTTTCGCTACCGCCGTCGAGCTTATCCCGGCTGTTTCTTAGGTCGCCTACGCGTTCTATTTAATTAATAACTAATTAACGTTGTGTCAGGTGCAATAATGTCTCGGGAATTGTCGTCTCAGAATTGCATCTCCTATCGATCCTTTAATTTAAGTCTGACTTACAAATTATCCAGTATATGATACAATACGTTATATGCGGAGGTGGTTATTTATCGTGGTTTTGGTGGTCGACTGTCTCACCATATAAAACCATTTTAATATGAAATTGTTCTTTAAAAAACAGAAAATAATAATAAAAATAATAAACGTAATTATATGTATACATAATTTACGATGCGAAACGATATATTAAAGTTAAATGATCCAAATCATTTAATCTTATGATGCCGGTAATAAAATTATTTATTATTATTTTCATTTAAAAAAACTGATTCATCAAATACAGTCTCTTTTCATCTTTATTGATAAATCATAATTCCTCTTGATTATTTTGATTAGACACGATATGAACGCTAATATAGAAAATATTATAATTGCATTATAATATACTATAAGATTAACTGAAATTATTCCTTCCAGTCCATTTCCGAAGGATCAAATTCTATCTAAAATCCAATTATTAGTTTGATCGGTAAGTTTGTAATTATAGAGTGATAACACCCATTATCAAAGATCCATATTTCTTCATTTAATAATTATAATCGGAATTTGTAGATGGATACTACTGGAATTGGAAGGGATTATTTTTCTTGACAATTTCATCTACTCAATTTAATGGGAATTGATTAATTTTTCAATTTATATGAATGTTTGCGGCAAATCTTATCGCGAAATTGACTAGAAAATGTTACGATGAATTTTCATCATTGGAAAATATTGGTGTTTTTTTTCCACCTAAGTTTCCCTAGGCTTTGAGAAATATTGGATGAGAAAATTGTAAGTCCAAAAATAATTCTAATATTTAGGAATAGTATGAGATTATGGATTTTACTGTCAAGCTAATATATTCGTGAAATTTGAATGAAAAAATCTGAAAATTGGGGCTTGAAAAAAATTTTGTTAGAAAATTTCACTGACAATCCTGAAATTTTACTCCACTGAAAATTGTCTAAAAATTTAAATACAGTAGGACCTACTTAGGTTGGACATCTACAGAGAAATGATAAATGTCCGCTCAGGAGAGGTTTTCGCTTATAAGAGCGATATTTCTCAGAAACTTATTCGTTATCTTGCTTTATTATTTTCCAAATATCGAAAGTTGGTATTCTACTCAACTATTTTATATATCATACGGCAAGTCAAATCTAAAATTTACAAAAGTGTCTGTCCAAGATAGAAAATATTCTCATAAAAATACGTTTTATGTCGATGTCCTTCCGAAAAATGGAGTAATGGATAAGAGATATTTTGCCAAGTTTAACATCGCAGTTCAGAACAAAATCATTCTATAAAAAAAAAAAAAATTATTCCAAATTCATTATTTTACAAATACAACTAGAAGAAACAAAGAAAAATGTTTAGCACACAGTCATCAATTTTCGTCAATTGTAATTATTATTTATCCGTCAACGTTAACAATTGTCGGATATATAATGTCCATGAAATTGTCCGAAATAAATGCGAAAAGATCACCGACAATGATAACAACAACCAAACTGTATCATTATCCATCATATTCTCAGTTTCACTTATGACCTTTTATTTTCACAACACAAACTGCATCGTAAATTTAATGTTTTATTTTATGAACATACGTAGAATTGTTGTTTTTGTGCCAACACTACTACCACCACCGCAATCGCAGGTGGTAACATTTTTACAAAAATTTCAAACCTCAGTCTACCGTCTAACCAACAAAAATTTCATATTAATAAATAGAATTAGTTTCGAACCAATTAACAGATGGTTCTCATCAATTGATAATATAATCAACTTATTTACGCTCATTCCGCCTGGTATTTATATACGAATAAATTAACAACAAAAAACACGATTCAACATATAAAAAGCGCCAATTGAGATATGCAACGATACTCAATTAGCTGTTGAAATTATTGTTATCCTTAGGCATTTTACTTAAATATTTTACAGTTATTTGCTATACTTATATTTTCTGGTTAATTTTTCTTACATGCGAAATCGAAACGCTTATTTCCACATATATAAACAAAGACATTTGCAATTCCAATAATTATTGCTATTATTTTTTTCTTTAAATAATTGCCAATAAACTAATATTGAAAGGTATAATTAGAAAATTCAACCGCCAACTATAAATACTCACAACCACTAATGGATATTGATAATTGATGTTAAATATCAAATAACAATAATTATTAATAAAACTAGTGCCTTTTATGTAAGTTAATGAACTTACATTTCATATTATCGTTTTTTTCAAATAATAATGATAATATAATGCGAGTTCGGATTATATTATTGTAATTTCCATTATTCGTGAACATCTTTAGAAATTTCAAGGTGCTAGTTATCATATACCTAATTTTTTTTTGGTAGGTTGATTTTCATAAATAATGGATGTTTTACAGTACTACCATAGTACATATGTCAAGAAATAAAAAAATATGAGTGGTCATGATGGATGTTGTTTCGTTGTTTTGTTGTTGTTGGTTTCATTGCATATATTATAATGAGAGAGCCACATTCTAGTATATGCGAGTAGCCTATAACAGTGTTTTCTACTTTATAATGTTTTAACATTTTGACTTCTTTATAGCTTAAGTTGATCTATTGCAACTGGTCATACGGTTGCAGGAAATTTACATATTACATTACACGAAAGTATTCATATATAGGTACATATTGTTTATAGAATAGTATTATCTATAATAATAAATTATTATTTTCGCTCCCTAAAGGTCTATTTATTACATTACTTTTCAATAATTATTCATTTAGCTGAATTATATTGATATTATTATTATTATTATTATTGGTATATTGTTTGAAATAGATGGGCCCATCTTTATATGTCTAGATAATATTTCACGATTTATTGCATAAACTTGGTGTTGGCAATACGATAAATAGTCCTATCAACAAATATTAACTCAACACGAAACAGAGCCGGCTTTAATGTGATTCCACTTTAATTTGCAGGAAAAATAATTGTACAGAATTGTCAAATTTCTTATTGCTAGTCAGAATCTCCTCTTTTATTTGTGTTAATTATTTTTGTATTTTTCCTATAATTGTTTTCAAGAATGGGAAATTTCTGTTTTCAATTTTCTAAAAATTTTATTTTGGATATGTTTAGTAAATTTTTATGATCTCTAAAATTTTTATAGAATTTCCATGTTTCTTTAGATAAATAATAAAATTGTCAAACTTTCCATTTTCATTAAAATTTTCATATATTTGTAGTTTATGGTTTAGCTTTTATAATTTCCGCCTTACAATGTGAAATTTACTATTAAATTTATCGAGCACTGATCTCCGTTTAATTATTCTCAAACTTTTATAATTATTGATGTTCTCCATTAAAAAAAAGAAAAAATTAATAGTGTCCATATTGATATTTAAACTTATGATTCGTTATCTCATCAAAATTTCTCATTTTATAGTTTATCGCTATAATTCCACTTTATCAGATTTTAATTTCTTCTACGATTCTCTCGTCAATTTCTAATAGTCAAGTTCCAATTAATTAGAATTTCCCTATTTGCTCAAGTCTTAAGTAGTAGAACTTGTTGTAGGCGAATACACCTACGGGGAAAGTGCTTCGGATTTTACGTCTGCACTTTGTTACTCAAAATATCGGCAAACTTAAGTTCGACCACTGCGCTTCTGCGGAATTGATGATAAACCTTTTTTGAAGCAAATAATAGATAGTATTGTGTCGGCATCCATTTAAAACAAGGACCACCATAATGATCATTTCGCGTTTCATGAGATTTACCTGTTGAAGGTTTCACTGTATATTGTAAAATTTGAATAATTTCCCAATAAATTTCCAACTCTTGAAATCGTCATTTATTCCAATTTTACGGTTTTCAATTTTATTCGAATTTTATTATACGTTTTGACAAGCTCTCGGTGTATATATTTTTTATAATTTTATTGAGGAAAAATCTCTAATTTTATTGAATTATCTCGAAAATCTCACCAAATTAAAAAATTCTCTATAGTTATAATTTTGAAGGGTAAACAAACTCTCAGTTAATATCAGTTATTTTCCAATTCGTCAATAAAATTTAATAGACATAATTTCTTTAGCAATTCATACCTTATAATCAGACGAAAATTTCCTATATAGGTATATATAGATAGTTATAGTTTATACAGCAGACTGTAACCTATTTGATAGTATGCATCGTTGATTTATTGCATTATTAAAACCAGCCCTGTTGCAAATATTCTTGATATTTAAAAATTATCAAGCCGATCCAAGAACGTGTTCTTGTTAATATAGGTCACGAAAATCGTGACAATATCCAATCTAAAAAGTATTGAAAATAATCTTACGTTATCTGCACTATTACTATCTATGAAGATTGATTCAAAAGTAATGATAATTTGACATCTCCAGTGGTCAAAAAAATATTTTTTTTAAAAATAGTAAGTAATTGGTAGAGAAATCGTATGAACAGTCAGAGAGTTAACACGAAAATTGAGGAAAACGAAGTCAGAGCCGTCATTGCGTACTTCTACCTAAAAAAAAGTGTCTACCAAAGAGAAATGTATACACGCCGAATTGTTGGAACTTTGAAGGACTGTCTCTCTTCATGTTTCACAGTTGCACCCTGGTGCAAAGAGGTTGAGTAGGGCTAGAAAATCCATAGAATACGAACATCGCGTCGGGCAATGATTCGCGTTACATCGAAAACCTATAGTTTTGAGGTCACAGAGATCTCATATACGGTAGTGCTCAGAGGATTCTCGATGATGAACTTCACATGAACAAAGTGTCCGTATGCTAGGTACCTAGAATGTTAACCGCTTGATATAAATTGAAACGAGTTAGCAAGATTGTGGGGAGTCTCTAAGAGAAAAAAGCGAGGCAATAACATGCGAGCTGTAGTGCCAAAACGATTCGACGTTGCTATGGTTTCTATTCTAGAAGCGGGCTCCGAATTACTTGAACCGCACCTATCCTATCTCACAGATCTACCTCCCAACGGTTTCTATCTCTTCTCTCTTGAAGATTAATAGCAAAGTGATGGTCTCTGTAAGGGTAGTTTGGGAAAGTCAAGGTAAAGATTTTTTTCCAATGAAATTCGTGCTTTAGAGCAAAGAGCCATGTGTATTTTGAGCGTTTCACCCTTCCGTCGATCGGAATATTACACCCTTAATTTTTCTATACTATAATAATCTTAACGATTATAGTTTAAATTCCATATTATAGAAGAATGTCGATAATAATAAATAGCAAATTAATTTTATTATCCTAGATTCTAGATTGAGATTAGATCAACATTCCATAATAAAGTAAAAACTACATACGTATTAATATAATTAAAGTTAAAAAAATGTCTTCAGTTTTCAAGGAATCTGATAATAAGAAATTTATATTTACTTTTCCATTTAAATATAATCAAGATGTTGCATATATATATGTATAACATATCAGAAAATTTTTATTACACCTTATGAAATATAATTTCCATTTAATTAACATTATAACGATATTATTAAACAAACAAAAAAAATTGAAATTCTATACTTGTTGCAAAAAACAAAAACAAAATTATATTGTTTTTTTTTCCTCTTGTAAATTTCTCCATTACGTATTTTAACACGTTTCGGAAGTTTATATGGTGCGTATATAATGCAATTGTTTTGTTTGTCCAACATTTTTGATTATTTTGCTGTTGTTCTCGTTGTTGTTCTTGTTTAATTGTCATTAATTATTATTTCTATTTGCAACAATTGTCCGGATGATTTTATTTAAAAAAACAAAACAAAAACAAAAAAACACCACTTAGAAATATAGGCACAGGAAACGGAAGATATAATTTTCAGTAATAATTTAAAAGCGACCATCAATTTTTTCTTTACATAAAAAAATAGTCTGTTTTATTCTAAATTGGTTAATTGTTATTATTAGCTATTAAAGTGTCAAAAATGCTATTATTATACCTATATAGTGCAAATTTTATATACATATATGAACATGCAACATTGAAATTTGTTAATTATAACAAATTAATCAAGTTATTTTATCAGGTAATAATTTTCTAGATAGACATTTTTATCTATATTTAAATATAGTTGAAGGAATTTTAGTTGATAGATAGAGATAGGAAGAAAAATGTTTTGTGGAAAATTGTTGCACGTGAGCCAACGTAAAAGGAAGCTTGTACGTGTAGAAATTTTTGATAATACCGTAGATAGACGTTATTTATATTTTAAAGGATATAACAGCCCAAAAAAGGTAATAACAATAGAATGAGAAATTATTTATATTTATATAGTTATTTTGATTTGGATCGTTTTGTAACGCATGTCGCTTTGGGCATTTCTCAGATCGGTCCGAATATTTGCTGCGGAACATTAATAATAATAATAATATTAATAACAATAACTTAAACAAGTAGAAAACGAAGAATTATATACCGCCGCGGGGGTGTCCATTGCCAGTCATCTGTCCGGACAATGTGCATTTCCTTATAGAGAGTGGTCACCTCAAAACTCAATTAACATGACTGCCACCTGTCTCATTACAAAGTCCAATGTGTCAGAGAGACACTTCACCTGCCTTGTCTTCAAAGTTGTTATTGTTCTTCTTGTGTCGTTATGGCTCGTCGTCTTGTATACTAAATTTGGTTACTATAATTTTTTAAAATCAAACTTAGGTAACTCTAATAATAAGTCCGCCTACACTCGATTGAATTTATATCTTTGTTGAAGTTGTAAAACGATAGGTACATGTACGATCCGATCTCGTCACCAATTAGTTTTACATATTGTTAGTTGAACGAACAACAACAACATATATACTAATCAGAAAATAAAAATAGAAAACAATAGAGTGTTATTAGAATATCAACGACTTTAAGCCAACAATTTACGAGCAATAATCTCTTAATTTACTCACCTGATATCAATCTAATATTTCGAAAATTTATAGTGCTTGTTACTAAGACCTTCCAACATATAGATTGATATGGCTGATAATTTTAGTTGTTTTTCGTTTTTTGTTTTTTGTTTTTTTTCGAAGGAGACACCTGAAACAGGTAATTTTTGATGTAGAACATCACATTGCTGGGACTAAATAGGAACTGAGCAAATTTATCAATTACAAATCGGCTATTAATTGAAATTTGCCGACAACCATCCTCTACTGCTATATATAAAATACAATACACCATCTGGGAGGGAAAAAAAAAAACAAAATCAAAATTTCAGACATAATTATTTTCTTTTTTACGCCGTGTATATAGAAAAAATTGGTTGATGAAAATTTGCGATTATGGTAAAGCAACCGGTTCTGGACAATTTATTTATAATGTTGTATGGAATTATCGCTAAACTGTTCGAAGAAAAGTTGAATTCCATTAAATAGGTTATTTGCTCAATAAAACGATTTTCTATCAAAGATCTTCAGTTTCAAAGTGATTTCTTTCAAATTAATACTTACGTTTTATTTGTGAGCCTTTAACAAAGACCGGTTTCGGCAATCCAATATATATAAAGTAAAACAATTCAGGAGATTCTAAAGTCATCCATATATACCTATTTATAATTGGGATCTCCTTATCTAATTAATTTGTTAGTCATTGAGATTTTTGATGATTTGATCAAAGACCGGTTTCGGAGATTTCATGAAAATTCCAAAAACAAATATCTAATCGTAATCTTCTATCATAAGAATTTTTTTTGTAGACCGGTTTCGGTAATTTTCATAAGCAGTAGAATCTAATCGATTCACGCAACGGTTACGTGAAAGTGCTGCGGAAATCAGAGCCGCATTTATAAAGACGTATAAAATAGAAAATCAGGCAGCTGATTGTGGAAAATTTGTCTCGCTAGTCGGGCCATGTCCAGCACTTTATATACTCGTCTTTATTCTGCCGATTGGGCTGTGGAAATGTTAGGAATCGACAGCGGATTTCATTGCGAAATCCTCCTCACCGCTATGAGATTCATTTCGGCCTCAACGGTTTTGTCTTATCTACACGTCTTACATGCGAGTTCTTTGGCATCTGCAAAGGATCACAGTTTGTTGTAGACTGTTAAACAAGTTTTTGGGTCAAATGGGCGACAGCGTATAAGCCAAATCGGGTGAAATTCGATATAAAAATTCTTAAATGATGTACACTCGATGATCGCTGTCATGTTCGGAGAGTCGCCCGCTTTTTTCGACCATTCTGCGTATTTTGTGCCACTTACCTTGAAAAAAAATCGACGTTTTGCCTTTTTTTTTTTTGGAGAAGGAATAATGAGTATCCGATTTGGTGCCAATTACTTCTTGAAAAATGTACTTACAGTTAAGAGAAATAATAAGTTTTCATATTAATTAGTTTCATCTAACTTAAGTAAATTTCATTGAAGAACATCATCAATTTTCAAAACCAAAAAAAATGAATTAATAAATAAATAACTGACAAATGAGATTGATTAAGTGGCTTCTTCCTTGATTTATTGTTATTATTATTATTATTATTTTAACGAAAAATACAATTTGTATTATAGCTTTACTTTTATATTTTAAAGGTGTTTGTAATATTCATTCTATTGTTTGAAGACAAGGAAGTTAAACAAAAGCCTGCTTGTTTAGAAATCAACCACTTGACAACACCATTAACGCTGTCAGGTACAATTAGTGAATGATTGATAATATTCTTTATTTTCGAGATATTTATACTACGTTATATACCTTACATATACTCAGATTAGACGATTGATTAATGATCCTACATTGATTAGATGTTTTATCTCAATTTTCCAATTAAAACATAATAATAATAATAGACTTTGAAGAGAAGAAGCGTTGAAAAATCAATCAATTGCTAACAATATCCAAACAAATGGAAATAATTAACGAAAGAAAAATAATATTAATTGTGATTTTATAACATAAAGGAAATCGTAAATTCTTTTTAATTTGAGTCTGAACAGATAGAGGCTACCAACAACAACAACAAAATAAAATACAACGGAACGAAAAATTCAAAACCTAAATTTAACTTTTAATAGTTTCGGTTTTGTGCGGCTTAACTTAATCAAAATTTTGACAGCGTTTTCAAATTTATTGAGAATACTAATGGAAATAGTGCCATTTATTTCGATTCAAAGGCCTTTTTCTAGAATTATTATCATTATAGTTGTATTTCGAATTAATTAACATTTATCAAAAAAGATAAAAGTTAATGAGAACAATAAATTAATGAATCTATTAATATTTATAATTGTAAAAATATAATAAGTAACTTAAATATTTGATATCAAATATAACTGACATGCTAATTGTTTGATTTAATCGATTCAAAATTTCTATTATTACAATTGATCTACTAGAAAAATATTCATTCCATTGCGGAAAACAACAACAGATAGAGAGGATGAATGGCTGAGAAGCAAACACTTTCAATCCGAGTCTTTCTAGTACAGCTTGATCGATGGATATGGTCGATCCAGGGAATTTTCGAGATGCATCAATACAGCCACCATTTTATGCTTTGCAAGAAGACTCTTGATAAGCGAAAATATTAGTATAAAAAAAAAATTTGTCCTATAGTATTTCTTGATGTACAACAGGCACTATCTCAGACTTGCTTTACAAAATTAAGATGAAATTATCCAAAGCTCTTAAGAATTATCGTAGATGCACAACGGTATGTGTCTATATAACTGCACATTACACACAGGTTATGTGAGATCTCCTATTGAGGATGGGTGCAGGAAAAGAGCTGAGAAACTTTTTTTATAAGTACTGCAAATCAAGAGGATCGTATCATTGGATGCGCAGCCTCCCCTGGCATCAAGCCATCAACCTAGCTCATAGAATATATATTTTATAGGCATTATTTGTAGACAAATATACACAAAAAAATAATTTCCTGATGTGCACAATTCGCTTGTTAATCGTTGCAATAATAAACAAATTACTCTAATCTTCTATTAATAAAAACTGATTTAATTCTCGATGAATTATTTATTTTATTTTGTTTTTTTTTTTTGTTTCGGAATATTTATACATTAACAAGAATCTATCAATTGATGATTGTTTTAAAG
>JAZBGX010002056.1:0-14722 GCA_037414775.1 Zonitis immaculata | reverse complement strand
TCGTTGATAATACAAAAAAAAAAACTAATTACAATAATAATATCAAAAATTACCGAAGAATTGTCAAAAATTTGATTTTAAGGCACTACGATTATCCTAATAATTACAATAACAATAATAATAATAAAGAAAAAAAACCCTAATGTATTAGGGACAAAAATTTGTGCCTCTTGTACATTATTACCTTCAATAAATTACATTTATTGCTTGCAAATATCAATAGAAATATCATCCACTATATATATATAAAAAAAAAATGTAATCAAGATATAAGCACCGAAAAAACCAAAAAACAAATTATTGCTTCTCAAATAGAAATAAAGATGGAATTGAACAATAAAATTATCTCATATCAGTGAATTGATTCAATAACATTTCAAATGTTTCATTATTATAACGTGTACACCATATTTGGCTAATTAAAAAATTTGGTACTTGATCATAACTATAAAATTGTGCTTCCTCGCATATATCTAAAGCTAATTTCCATATAATTTCTAAATTATTTGCTAGAATTTGATTTTCTGTATTATGTCTTGCTAAATTATCAATACTAACAATAAGTGGATAGATGACTTTTAAACATTGTAGATCATAGTATGAACAGAATATTGAATCTAAACGTACAACTAATATTGAACCTGGTAGAACGATATCTTGAATTATTCCTAAAATATATTGTTTTGTTGATTGGATTTGTTCTAAATTTGAACGATTCAAACGATCCAAAGCCTCAAACCAGTAACGAGGTGGAATATTCTATAATAGAGAGAAAAATTTTAAATTTTAATAAATAAAATGTTATAATACTACTTACTTTAGCTTCAGCAATACATAAAATCGGACGAATACCACGAATTGGTCGTCGAGAATTTGTACAACCTTCTGGATATGTATCGATTAATACAACAACACCAGGACCACCAAGTTTTTGTGATTTCAATGATTTCCGTGCAAATGTCGTAGCAATATTGTACAGAGCTTTAACGGCATATTTTTTAACACCTAAATCATAAAATAAATAAATAAAATTCGAATAAAATCTAATATTAAAATTACACAAAATTCTTTACCTTATTGATCCTTTATTTTTATCAATTTTTTTAAGCACAAAAATATCGAAATTACTCATTGACTAATATTGATTGAAAATATAAATTCGAAAAACTTACCTAATATATTAGCCATAGTTTCAATATTGTAACTTTTGCACCAACCCAATAAAATTCTTATCGAATTCTTAAAATTACATTTAACATTGATGAAAATTGAATTTTCACGTATACTTTTCTTTTCGCAACAATTACGACATTTCCATTGATAAAAATCAACGATTTTCGCTGCTGACCATTCCATCAATTTATTACAATTCTCATTGTATTTCGCTTTCGAACAGATTTGTATATTCGGTATTAAACCACTATTACGAAACCAATAGATTAATTCAATTTCATGACCGGGACTCAACATTGAACGGATTACTTGACGATAATAGCCTGGCTCACTAGAAATAATAGGGAAAATAGAGAGCATATTCTATAATAAATCAATAATTATAACACATATGCGGGTATTTTATCAATACTACCAGCATATGATAAAAACTTGGATTTACAACATGCATATAGGGGATAAATCTTTGTTATAAATTGATTTTTTTCAACTTATCAGTCTATCCAATCAATCAATCAAAGGTAACTTTGATTAATTTCTTTTGTTTTATTATAATGATTATCCAATTATTATGGGTGACTTGACTATAGCTCCATTAATATTAAATCAAATATTAATGCAAATTAATGCACGAATTTCATCCCCTAATAAATATAAAATATGATTATAGGGTTGATAATATGCAACAAGTTACTGTAAATAATGCATATGCATGTATCCACTCACTCATCGAAAGCATCAATTAACGACTTATTTTCCTGATTATTGTTATTTTCGTCGATTATTCCTGGAATTGTTGTCATTATTAACAAAATAAAAACAATAAACAATCACTATAATTAGGTATTTATTTTTAAATTCACATAATTAGGAATAATTTCGATAGAAATTCGCGTTTATTACGGCGCATGCGTCAACTGTCAATTGTCAAAAAAAAAAGAAAAACACTAAATAGCGGGTTATTTAAATTTTTTAATTATACAGAGTGTCCTGTAATAGCCAAAAAAAACAACGGTTATTTATAATTATAATTTCGTGTTGTTATTGTTTTCGATTGATAAGTTCTTCGAACTTAGCGGTAAAATTTGATCGATAAAGATAAAATCGTTGAAATTCTCCCACTTTTAATCGTTTCTTTCTTTTTTCTTAATATGTTTTATATATAATAGCAACAACAAGAAACAAGTGAGTTTTTGGTGTGGCTTTATTTGCGAAGAAGTCATCGACCAACCGACTATCTTCTTCATCTCAGTTTATGTTGAACAAGTCAACGAGCATCGTCGTCATTTTATTTTATTGATCAAGATGAAACAATTATTATTGTTAATTTTTATTTCTTTCTTATTGATAATAAATGTTGTTTATACAGCACCGAAATCGCGACTTTTACTTGATAGTTCGCCAAAAAAAATCTATACTGGTAGACAAACTGGCAAACATAATATACAAATAAATTTGAAAGATTTGAAAATCATTGCTCTATTATCTGATGATTCGTTTGGGGTGAGTTTTATTTTACAAAGAATTATACAAAATTTTTCCCTAAACAATCTATTATAGGACTATGATTATAATTATGATTATTCCGATTTTACAATAAAACCAATTAATAATAATTATACGACAACAATAACACCAAAACCGGAACAATCGACAACAAATAAAATTGAAACTAGCACTGTTAATATTAGCACTACAAGTAGTAGTAGTACTACTACAACAACTGCAGTACCACCAATAAAAATTGATGATTATCAACAGAATTCCCCGGATAAAATCCGTGTACAAATCATTGAATCATCTACAGAATCTCAATTACCGGAAATTGTGCATTATAAAAAATGTACAAACGGTTATGCTAGAGATAAAAATGGTAGATGTAGACGGTTACGAAAGCCTGCAGTTATGTTACCGTGAGTTATTAAACAATTAAAAAACAAAATGGCGATTTTTTTTTCTTCCATTTCAGGATCAATTTTGGACGGATTGCTAGCGATTTGGTGGCGAAATTGCGACAAAACTCCGATGACCCATTATTATTAACAAATTAATTGTTCGTATTATTATAATTTATTGCGAATAAATAAATAAACCGTTATTCTAATTCTTTAAATAATTTTCCATTATCTTGTTCCTTTTTATAAATTGCAATAATTTTGATATTGAATTGGAGCAACGAACGGTCACTAAACATAAAATAAGCAGATAATTCCCGTTATTATTATAAATTATAATAATTCCCATCGATTTTATTACGGTACAAACGAGTCTTGACCAAAATCAAAACATTGTTCGATCAGTTGTTGACTAGTTTTCATCAAGTAAAGATTTATTTCCGAAAAACAATAATGATTAAATTGTTGATAGTTGCAATAACAATAATTACAATCAAATCATCACCTGTACCATCAAAACGTGATGATAATGATCAAATGAATGGTACTATAATATTGCACGACCAACGACAACAGGGTGAGTGGAATATAAGGGCTGATTTGAAGAATTTTGTAATTCTATTAATTCCAACACAAACAACAATAACAAGTAGTAGTGCAACACAACAACAACCACCCAGTTTACTTGATTTCTTTTCGAAAAAATTACCGAAACAAAATAATAAAATCAATGGAATTGATCAACAACAACAACAAGAGATCCAACATTTCATTGAAGGTAAAACAGCCCCGTATCATGTCGATATCAGTATGATGCGTGATCATTTACAAAAATTACATCCACAACAACAATTAATTGGTAAAAATAATAATAAAGAAATTATTGTTGTTGATGCTAAATCACCAAGTGTTGCATTAATTAAAAATCAAGATAATAATACAAATGGTAGAAATAAACGTCAATTTCTATTAAGTGTTATCAATGATAAAGATAATGGACAATTGGAAAATGATAAGATTGTTGATGGTATTGAAGAGGAATTGAAACTATTGGGAGCGGAATATGAACAGTGCGGTCCTGGACTTGCCAGAGATACTAATGGAATTTGCAAAATTATTAATAACTAAAATATTATTATTATTATTATTTATTAAAGATTATTTTATTTCCAATAAATATAAATATAAAAATATAATCATTGTCTCCTTAAGAACGATTTCAACAATCCTGGTAATCGGATTCGTCTATAAAATTATCGATCATGTAAAATTTATGGGGCTAATAATCAAATTTATTACCGTCTAGTTGGATGTCCAGTTTTTTGTTTAGCAACAATTTCTACAGCAGTTGAATTATCCAAATTTTCCACAATTTCCGTACTACTACTACTACTACTTGTTGATATAGCAGTTGTAATTTCCGGTTTCTCTTGATTATTATTATTATTAATATTATCACCATTTAATAAAGTTTCTAAATCAATCAATTGCTCACCATCGAATAATTCTGGATTGAGTAAAGCAGCCGTTTGTAATAGTGCACCAGGTCCGGCATAAATTAAATAAACACCATCTAAATTGATACGCCAATTTTCGGTACCATTTTGTCGTTCATCACGGATTTCTTCGATTATCGGTAAACTCGATACGATTGTTAACAATAATGTTAGTATTATTGTTAGGATAATTTTCATGTTGTTTGTCGATGTTTACTGAAAGACGATAGAATGAGAAATGATAAAAGTTATATGTTCGAATTTCTGAATTTCCAAAGAGAATGGATAATAATAATATTGGAGGTCAGTAGAAGTCAAGCTAACAGTAATACGAATGGACAAAGATTTTTTACCATTCCAGGTGCGAATAACGGGAGCGACTCGAGTTTTGAGCAAAAAAAAAATAAATAATAACAAACGATTTGAATAAATTTTATTCCATCAATCGACGATATTCCAATTGATTTGCAAACATTCTTAAAAATACTCGATATTTTCGATTGTGATAATCGATAACATTTTGATTCGGTTGTACAATTTTACCATTACCACCCATTGTTTTAATAGCCATTTCCATATTTGGAAAATATTCAGCTGCACATGCACCCAAAATTGCAGCACCCAATAATACCGATTCAGTTTCATTTGGACATAAAACTGGTAAATTGACAACATCGGCTTGTGTTTGTATAAATAAAGCATTTTTACTCAAGCCACCACAAATTAGAATCGATTTAATCGATTGATAACCGGATTTAATTAAAGATTCCAATATATGACGAGTACCATACTGGAAAAATAGAGAAAATTCAATTCTACTCAATTAAAAAACGAATTTTATTACAGCTAAAGCTTGGATTGTTGCTAAATAGAGAAGGGCCAGACTCTCTTCATCTTTAGCCAGAGATAGACCGCAAATCTGTAAAGAAATCGTGTACAATAATCAATCTGTTGTAGTGAAATTTCTAGTTACGTTTCCTCTTAGAGTTGGATCAGCTATTGGAGACCGATTTCCATGGAAATCCGGCCATATATGTAGATTTTTTGTAAGAAAATCGATCGATTCTAAATTCTCTTTTTTCGCTAGCTCTACCAAAAGTTTACTCAAATAACTTTGAATATGCCTATAAATTCATTGATAAGAAATATTAATTAAAACAATTATAACAATAAATAATACATATTTCCAATTTTCGATTTAATATCATTAGTAGCTGGATGTGAATCGATTATATGGTCAACTAATTTCCCGGTAGCACTTTGACCGCCTTCATTCAACCACATGCCAGGTACCATTGCACTAAAATACGGTCCCCAAATGCCATTTGTAAAAATCGGTTGTTCAGAAACAGCCATATGGCAAGTTGAAGTGCCACAAATTAAACCTTTGGAATTTTATTGATTAAAAATTAAAAAAAAAAATAGAGTTATAATTAAAACAAAAATTATTACTGAGTCGCGTATTGAAATTAGGATCAATTCCAGGTACTGAACAACCGATTAAACCTAAACCACCAGCATGAGCGTCAATTATTGATGTCCCAACAGGAATTCCTGGTTTTAAACCTAATTCTAATGCAACATTTTTGGATAGTCCTGATCCAACTGGATGGCCAGGTGGTTGGATGGTCGTGCCAATTTTTCGCCAATTATCGTCATGTAGATCTTCCAAACCGATTTGTTTGAAATAATCAAAATTCCATGAACCTTGACCATTCGCTGATATTTCATAAGTCCATTTACAAACTAACGAACATAACGATCTAAAAATAAACTAATTTAATTAAAAAAAAAAAAAAATTGTATCAATAATTTCATTGATAATAGAACCTTGAGTCACAATTGGTGGCTTTCCATGTTAGAAAATCCGGTAAATCGAAAAAATAACCAGCTCTATTCCATTGTGATTTCAAATTTGTTTTCAACCATAATAGTTTTGGTGTTTCCATTTCTAAAGAAATTTTACCACCGACAAATTTCAATACTTTATGATTGGTTTGATTGATGATGTTGGCTTCTTTGGCTGCTCGATGGTCTAACCATAAAATTACATTTTGATTATTATCACCTGTCGGACTAACACTCAACGGTTGTCCAGATTTATCTAAAACCACCAACGAACAAGTTGCATCAAAACCAATACCTTTAATATCATTTGGATCGATACCATTGAGAATTTGCTGGAAAAAAAATGTACATTGCGCTATTTCGAAACAATTATTTGAAGTTATTATCATACCTTTATCGATTTCAAACATGATTGCCATATATTATCTGAAGATTGTTCATAGAAATCCGGTTGTGGATTCCATGTTTCGATTGTTTCAACGGCACTTTTAACAATTCTACCATTTTCTGTTACTAGAGCAGCTCTGGCACTACCTGTACCAACATCAACACCGATAAAATATGGCATATTGTGTACATAAACAATAAATAAATAAATATTTGAAATGTGCAACAACTTTAACTTTATTAGAAATGTGAATGAGAGGTGGTAATGTAGCAAGGTCGAGTTATTTGTTTATAAATTAAAAGATAGCCTTCTAGATGATAACGCTTAATATTTTTATGATAAAAGCATAATAAAACTACAAATAATTTATCCAAATCAACGGCAATTATTACTAATTCCATAAGAATTCTTATCAATAAAATTAATTAGCGATAGATATAAAAATTTTCCATTTAATCCCATTGATAGGGGTCGAAAATATTCCATACATCTTTGGCAATTTCGAATTATCAACCAAGCTGCAATAATAAATCTATTTGAATATAAATAAAATAACGACTTAATTGAATTGAGAAAACAGCTCTTATTTTAGCACTTCTTATCAATATTTAGAGAAAAATTCTATTTTCTTTCATCAACCAGACAGCGTGAGCCCGCCAATAGTGTATTATGTGTTGCCTATCTCGGAAATTTCCTAACCTAGAATTATTGTTTATTTCTATTTATTTTTTTCGGAAAAATCGTTTATTACTATAATTTTATTGGATTAAATAATGGTTCGACATAAAAATAGGTAATTATATCCGGTCAATTCGATTTTGTTGTAATTTTGTTGAATTTCCAGATATGTATTGATAGAAATTCATAGACCTGATGGTAAAGATACTGATCCACTTTCAATAAAATCTCAATTATTACAAAACTCAATTATCTATATGGTTGAACGAATGCATGGTGATTATGGTGTTGGTGCTATAACTGATGGTTTTTCAGCGAAATATTGTAATGAGAAAACACGTATAGCTATAATAAAATGTCGTCATGGTCCACATAGACTTATAACAAGTACATTACCATTTATAAAATATATTGGTAAACAACGTATCATTATAAAAATTCTATATATTAGTGCAACAATACGGAGATCGTTTCATTTTTTGAAAAATTACCAACAAATGAAAATTGATGCATTTTGTGCTAATTTAACAACAGATCGTGAACGGAATCAAATGAAAGAGGCCATTCTCAATTTAACACCGGCAGAAGAAATGAATTGAGCTAATTTTATTTCATTATAATAAATCTACATATATATATTCCATATTCCTGGTTAAAAAAACTGAAAGTGAACGAAAGTTCAATTGATTTTCGAGAAAATATTGATAAGATTAGCCATATTGAGTACGTTTTCAATGGGATTTGTTGATACGAAACAATTTCCAGTTGTATTTTCATTTATATCATCAACTCCAATTATATATTTTTCATTTGTATTACATAAACCTCTTTGGAATTGTTCCCAATTTTCGCATTTCGTACATGTGAATTTTTTCTTATTTATTATATCAGTAAAATATAAACAACTTATTGCATGACTACAAAATGCTATAATTGTTCAAAAAAATTAAAATGATTATATGTATAGAAAAAAAAAAAATCAACTCAACTGTCTTGTATAAATTCACTAATCGATAATGATATTTTGATCATTTCCAAACAATCCGGTTGTACACGTTTACCACCATTCATATAAATATCTAATGTACCAAGTGGTTGGTCATATCCATAAAAACCACCATCTGTATGGAAAATATCAACAATATCAGCATCGTTATGATCTAAACGATCATTGGGTTTTATGAAAAATTCCCGGAAATATGGACCAGCTGGATCTAGTCCAGTTATACGTTGAATTTTATTACCATTCAATTGTTTTTGTATATTTTTTCCAGCAAATCCAGCCACATGTGCCCCTAATGAATGACCAATAATATGGATTCGATTCGTTGATAGATTATGTTTTAAAATAAAACGACCGACAATTTCACCTTTATATAATGGAAAAAAATCAACTACTATAGATAGAATTAATCGAAACTTTACCAACTAATTTGGCATTTTCAGCCGACGAAATATAAGATGATCTAGCTACACGTTCATAATCAACTTGTATTATATTGAAATCGCCATTGATTAAATATTCTTGTGTTAGTTTTTTGTACCAACTACGTTGATTGTTCTCAAGCCAACCGTGTAATAGAATTTTAGTTTGCTTTGTTGTATCCAAAATTGAATTATTATCGTATAAATTCAATAGTTGTCCTGATAATTGTCTAGTAAACAATAGAAATGTTATATCAGATAATTGAACGTCATTTGGACGTATTTCTGTTATATCTTCAGCTAAACTTATTAATTCTTGTAAATTCATGTCTCTCATATCTTTACCAACAGTAACTTTAAATAGAAAAACGATTTAATTATTCAATTCACTACCAATCTAAATTATTAAATGTTACCTGATGCTATAAAGATATTAGCAATCAAAAAATTTGTAAGTCCAAAGAATATCATGTTTTCTACTTGAAACGGGCAAGATATTTAGAGAAAAAATCATTTCTACACAATTTTTATTCGATTATAATTCAATATCATTTGAATAAATGCCGCAATTATCATAATAAAATGAAATTGCATAATTATTTAATAATATAATTTGAAACTACCGCTAGTTTGGCTCGTTATTTTAATTCAATAGTTATCTTGGTCTATGATAGATGGCAGTGTATGTGTGAGAAGTACTCTATTCTGATTGGTTGATTTGAGTTTTTCAAAATTTCTAAAGTTCTGTCAGTTTGCAAATGTGAAAATTCGATTTTCACGAGCTTTCCTCAAATTTTTATTACTTATAAATAGTTTTATTACGTTTATTGATATAAGAAATCCTAGTTTTATCGTTTGCTTTTAGTTTTTTTCGTTTCGTTAATTTGAGGTTATGTTGACCAACGCTAATATGCTTATCTACTAGTTTACGGTTATTTTCTCTCAATTCTAGTGAGTTATTCTATTTTAATAAGCAATAATTATGATTTTAAACGATAAATTCTATAGAAATTCAATGTGTAATGAGTGCTGATAAGAAAAAAGATGATAGAAAATCGACATCGATTCCGACACCAGTTTTGGAATATTACAAAAATTATTCATTAAATAAACAGTTATCCAAATATTTTATTGGCACATCGTCAATATCTTATATGCCTGAAATTGTACCAAATGATGATAATGATAATAATGGTGATGAAGAAGATGATATTCAGTTATTTGAAAATGTTGAAGAACATCAATATGTATCACCGACGAGTAGTGTTACATCAAATCGTAAATTAGAATGGGATAATGGTGCTGATATTGGTTATAGTAATTGTAGTAAAGAACGTACATTATATAAAAGTATATCATTACCAGTATTAACAAGTTTAGAACAAAAAATCGATGATAATCCAACAACTACAACAACAACATCATCATCATCTTCATCATCTTCATTACCTGTAAAGATAATAATTAGTGATAAATCAACAACATCAGCTAATTCGAATTCACAAACTTCCAATTCACAAATATCGAATAATTTGACGAATTTAAAACGAAAAATCGGCTCACCATATGCTGAATCAACACCTAAAATTGATAATACAAAGCAATTACAAAAAAATATACGTTTATGTTTAACAAAACCGATTATAATTGATTGTATTGATGAAGATGATCGAAAAATTGATAAGTCTATACAAACAATGGTTGTGACTAATGGTAATTTGTCTAAATGTGTACAAACTGGCGATAGTTTGAAGAAGAATTCTGAATTGATCGAATCGAATCAATGTTTATTCAATTTAAATTCTAATAATTCGGATAATAAAGAATCAGATTCGATGAATACAAATTCGGAGATTGCTGCTATATCGAATTGTGATAGTTTTGAGTATTTGTCCGGTGAGAATTACGAGAAGAATTCGAAAGATTCGACTAATTCGAATACAACAACTTCGTATTTGAGTGATTTATTGGGGAAGAATCAATCGAGTTATTTGAAAACAGACATTGAACGTAGTATTCAATTGTTACAACGTTTATTGAAATCAAAACGTTATGATTCGATAACGAAAAAACGTTATATAAGGAAAATTGTTGAGAAAATACTTAATAGTAAATATATTGGTGATAGTCGATCCAATTCGGAATTATCGAACGAGAAATTAGATATAATTAACCAACAACAACCGAAACTTGAAGATAACATTCCATGGTATCCAGCACAAATGAAACTTGATGTTAAAACATTCAGTGACGAATATTTACCAGTTGATCAATCGTCATTGGATGATGTAAAAATTGAAGCAAAGAAACGATCGATTTTCACTACAAGTTTAGACGAAAATCGATCATCGTCATCTAATAATAATAATAATAATGATAATGAAAAAAATTGGAAAGATAATCAAACTTTATCGGAAATTTTATTTGAAAGTTGTAAAGGTCAAGGTGATAGTTTGATTAATTATGTATCGAAAGAGCGCCAATATCAATTGCAATGGATAAATAATGAAATTTGTTATTTAGGAAAGTTGAAGAATTTGTTGGAGAAGAAATCAATAAATAATAGAAATAAAATTGTTGGTAATCAAAATACAACAACAACCGTTTATATGATGAGAGAGAAATCGAATAAAATTAAAAAATCACATAATAGTCGTTTGACAACACCAGAAATTGTTAATGGAGAAACTTCTAGTTGTTCATCGGATTATAGAAAGAGGAAAAATGATGATAATGTGAGAAAAACAAGACGTGAACCTTCATTGATGGGTCATGGTAAATATGAAACATCGACATTGCCACCACGATTCAAACAACAATCGAATTTGATTTCAATCGAAATACCATTAGATGAACAAAAGCAAATTTTAAGTGAAAGAATCTGTGATATACTTGAACAATTTGAGAAAATTTGTAGTAGTTCAGGTAAATCAACAATGAGTGGTGGAAGTTCAAGTAATCGTTCTAATAAAAAGAAATGTTTGTGTGAGAATAAATCGATACAAGTTGACAATTTCAATTTACCAAAATCAACACAAATTGATGAAAATAGGAGAATTGCTGGTATTACTGATGAATTTAAAAAAAAATCTATAGATAGTAATAGTTTAGATAATAAAAAGAAATGTTTATGTGAAAATAAGTCAATTCAAGTTGCAACTTGTCATTGTCAACAAGTGTCAAAACAAAAATCCGTACGGATCGATGATGATGATAATAAGTCAGAATGTCGATGTTCATCTCCTTTACAATCTGCTAAAGAAACACCGAAGAAACGGACAGTTTCTGTTTCATGTTCATCTCCGCAATCTTCAAAATTAACATGTTCCTGTTGTAAAGGTGTCTGTGACAAATTGTATAATTCAACAAACCAATCAAAAACACCATTATGTCGACCGTGCTATTATCAATTATTACAATATCCACAACAAATTCGTTATTATAATCATCCGAATTATCATTGTAATTGTTATACGACTGTTAAAACGGATACTTTAAATGAAATTAAGGATACTGTTGATCAATTGAATGATTTAGAATATTGTACATGTGCGAATAATAATAATAATGGTGATAATGATAAATGTTGTAAGTATTGTAAAAGTAAATTGACGAAAACGTCGCATTGTACAAACAGTATTGCTTATTTGTTGACATTCGAAAATACGATGATAAAACAGAAGAAACAAGAACCGAAGAAGCCATTAGTTGAGATCAAAATGAAAATTCCAACAATTTGTACGAAACGAAAACGTTCTCCAACAAATCAAGTACGAAGTAATCTACAGGTAAATTGATTGAAATCAAACAAACAAATATATCTAGAATTGTTCATTTACTATAAAATTCGAATAAATATAATTATTAAAATTGAATTGTTTTGTTGTTGTTGTTGTTTATTTTTAGGAATATTTGGTTAAGAATCGTCCAAATTTTGTACAATTAGCTGAACAACGTCGACAAATTGTTAATAATACGAAAATACAACGTGAACAGAACCAAATTGAGAAGAGATTATTATTTTTACAAAATAATCAATTAGAGAAACAACAACAACAACAACAAAATTATAATAGTCAGCAACGTTTATTTTCAGCTAAAGAAATGAAAGAAAATACAAAGAAAAATTATAAAAAATTACCCGAAGTCCAAGATAAATTAATAATGAATCGAGAGAAACAAATACGACAAGCTAATCGTTTGATTACCGATATTTTTAATCGTGTAAGTTGTCATATAATGTTATTTAGTTAGAGTTTACGTTGTTTTAATTATTTTATTTTACAGAAACTCAAAGATAATGTTTTGAAAGGCAAATTGAATTTTCCATGCGATTTATATATTGTGAATTTGTAATTCCCTGTTTTAAGGATTAAAAAAAAAAACAAAACCAGTTGAATATATGTATTTTGTTTTAAGATATTTCCAAAATCTATATAGTTTTGTTTTCTTTTTCTACAACATACGGGAATTATAACATCGAACCATCGATTTAATTAGCATTTATTCACCTTGATTACAGATTTAAATATTCCAATACCTTGAAATTTATGGAGAATTTTTATAATAGATTCAGCTATATAGTAACCTTTCTATTGTTTAATACCATTTATAATAGATGGCGTTAATATCGCTCATGTCCTATCTTTATTTACCCCGTTTAAAACTCTAATTTGATTTCAACGTTGGGTAATCTTTGTCAGTTTATGAAGTGCATTTGTTTCGTACGGAGTATTATGTGAGGTTAAGAAGAAAAAAAAACAAAAGAAAAACATAACCTCTATTCGTGCATCGTACATTTTTTTCCCCTCATAATTTTCGTATTTTTATTTATAAACATTCTAATTTTAAATTGAAAATTAATAAATCGAATGTCGAATAGATTGTAACACGTAAGTTATTTTATATAATTATTGATATTTTTAGAGATTTTTAAAGAAAAAACAGAACTATTTCGGTTAATATTTGATGTAATAATAGACTGATAACGATAACGGTAGATTTACATATTGATACATATGTTATACACATGGTCTTCATCATCATCATCATCATTATTATTATTATTATTATTATTGGAAAGGCTATATGATAGTTTGATTGATTTAATATAAAAGCGACATGCAATACTGTTTACTATCACGTATATTAACGTGATAGTAAACAGTATTTGTGATAACAAAATAGGTAATATTTTGTAAATTGGAAGTTGTATAGAGGATGTCCGGGTGTCCGGCTGCTGTATTGAATAAGATTTAACAACTAGTGTTAAACTTTGAATGGAAACAAAAGAGCCTTTCTGACATATTTTTCTATGATTTTCAATAATAAGAACTGATTAGAGACAATTGCTTCTCTACTAAATAAGTTATTGGCAAATTCTCTTTAGAAAAACACAAGTTTGAGACTCTCTATACAGAAATATTCAGCTTTATTTTTTTAGTATAGAATCACCCCTCACATTATTTGCATATAATTTCCGGACATTCTGTATATAGAGCCCTTAGTACAATTGGTACAATACTGATTCATTTGGCAATATAATGATTGGAATTAGCAAAACCACAATATACCCGGATAGAAAATTTGTCATTTTTCTATCAAATAATTAATTTTTTATGGATAATCTGTAATATAATTATTGTAACAATTTCCCTGTGGTTAATTTTTTTTTTTGCTATCAAATCAAAACCGCAAGTAACAATATTTTCTGTTCTATTATTATTATTATTATTATTATTATTAGATAAAGAGCGTTATGATTTCTTATAAAGTTATGGATAATTGAGGATTGAATGATTGTTGAATAATTAAAAATC